>CAUYQU010027112.1:0-76717 GCA_963574635.1 Cheracebus regulus | reverse complement strand
AATTTGTGGGTTTTTGGGCATAAAACAATGTTAATTTTTTTTCTTTTTTTTTTTTTTTTTTTTTTTTTTTACATACCCCATTGGTGCCTGGAAAGCCAGCAAGACAGAACCATTCACTACTCCTGGAAAGGGGACTAAAGCCAGGGAGCCAAGAAGTCTAGCTCAGTGGATCCCACCCCCAAAAAGCCCAGCAAGCTAAGATCCACTGGCTGGAAATTCTCTCTGCCAGTACAACAGTCTGAAGTTGATTCACAATAGCAAAGACTTGGAACCAACCCAAATGCCCATCAATGATAGACTGGATAAAGGAAATGTGGCACATATACACTATGGAATACTATGCAGCTATAAAAAAGGATGAGTTCATGTCCTTTGCAGGGACATGGGTGAAGCTGGAAAACATCGGAACAGAAAACCAAACACCACATTTTTTCACTCATAAGTGGCAGCTGAAGAATGAGAACACATGGACTCAGGGAGGGGAACATCACACACTGGGGCCTGTCAGGGGGTGGGGAGCTAGCGGAGCGATAGCATTAGGAGGAATACCTAATGTAGATGACAGGTTGATAGGTTCAGTAAACCACCATGGCATGTGTGTACCTATGTAACAAACCTGCATGTTCTGCATGTGTATCCCAGAACTTAAAGTATAATAGTAATAAAAAAATATATGACCAATGTTATTGGAAAATGCCAGATAAAACAAACAAAAATCCATTCTGGCAATCTCTATCTTTTAGGTGAAGCATTTAATCCAGTTATATTTAAGGTTAATTTCGATATGTGAGGCTTTGTTCCTGTTGTACTGTTGTCTTCTAGAATAAATTCATTCTTTTTCTCTGTCTGTGTGTTATTGTGGTTTGATGAAGTTTTATCACATTTCCATTTGACTCCATTCTCTTTGTTTTATAAGACTTGTGAGTTTTATATTTTCATGTGTTTGGGTGATGGTGAATATCAATCTTTTGTTTCCATGTTTAAGAGCCCTCTGAGAACTGTCTGTAGGGCCAGCCTAGTGGTGACAAATGCCCTCAAAATTTCCTTGTCTGGGAAAGACTATTTCCCCTTTATCTGTAAGGCTTATTCTGGCAGGATATAAAATTCTTGGCTCAGAGTTGGTTTTTTTTTTTTTTTAGCACAATGGCCAAAATGCCATCTCACACTTTTTGGCCTATAAGGTTTCTTTCTGCTCTTGCTAATTTTAAAAATTCTTTCACTTGAATTTAAACATTCTGAATATTATATGCCATGTGAAGTCCTTTTTGCTATGTATTTACATGAAGATCACCAGATCTCCTGCATTTAAATATCTAACTCTTTTGCTAGATTTGGGATATTTTCATCACTTATTTCCTTCAGTAGGATTTCTAAAACTTTTTTATCTCTTTTCCCCCTCAAAAATACCGGTAATTCATAAGTTTGGTCATTTTGTGTAGTCCAAGACATCTTGAGGGCTGTTTTCATTCTTTTTTTCCTTATTTTTGTCTGACTAGATTATTTCAAAAGACCTGTCTTCAAGTTTTGAAATTCCTCCTTCCGCTTGGTCTAGTCTATTATTGAAGCTTTCAAATGCATTTTGTATTTCCTTCAGTGAATTTTCAGTTCCAGAATTTGTTAGGTTTTTTTAAAGATATCAGTCTCCCTGGTAAATTTCTCATTCATATCTTGAATTGATTTTCTTAATTGTATTGGTTTTCAGGTTTCTCTTTACCTCATTGAGGTTCTTTAAAATCAGTATTTTCCATTTTTTAACTGTTATTTCAAGGAATTTTTTCTGATTGGGATCTGTAGTCCTTTGGGGGTATCATATTTTCTTGTTTTTCATGTTTCCTGTTTCCTTCCATTGCATATCTGGTATTGTTTGTTCCAATTTTTAAGAATCGCTTTTGTAGGAGAGAATATTTTTCCTGAAGATATATGTATGTTGTTGGTTAAGTAAGACACCTTGGCTTTGATTTGTGGTGCTGTTGTAGTGTGGTCTTCGAGTGACTTTTTCAGCAGTACATAAGGTCAGTGATATGTGTAATTTCCTCAGTGGCTTAGGGTTTGGTGATTAGCTGAAGCTGTGAAGTTAGGCTGGGGACTTGAATGCCAACTGAGTCAGTCTTTGGGCCCCAGAGGTGGCAGCAGCAGGGTGAATATGCCTGTTTGGCCATGGAGCAGCTTATGCTGGCTGCAGTGTCAGAGGATCCAGAAAGGCTGATTCTTGGGCCTCCAGGTGAATTGCTTAGAAGCTAGTAATGAGAGCAGTGGTCTAGGTATGTGGACAAGTTCTCAGCCCTCTTGATGTGAGTGATGGCAGTAGTGGTGGTGGAGCAACCCACTGAGACCGAAGAGGTCCATGTTGGTGTTGCTGGTAGCTGCAATGGGTTGAGCTAGTCCTCAGTTCCATAGCTGCCCAGAGCAGGGCAGTGGGTACTGTCCTAAGTGTCCATTACGGCATTCCTGGAGGCGGCTGTTCTCTGCTTTTGTGCTCATGGTGTGCCTGGGGTTTATTGAGACTCTTGGATCTGTGGGTTTACAGTTTTCATTAAATTTGAAAAATATTTAAATATTTACGTTCTCTTTGGAGATTTCAATTGCATATATTCAAGGCCAGTTGAAATTATCTCACAGCTCAGTATTGCTGTTAAGTTTCTAAAATTATTTTTTATCTTTGTGTTTCACTTTGGATAGTTATGACTGCAATGTCTTCAAGTTCACTGATACTTTCTTCTGAAATGTCTAATTTACTATTAAACCCATCCAATGGGTTTTTTTTTTAAATCTCAGAAAACATAGTTTTCATCTCTAGAGGTGTGATTTCAACTTATTTAAGACTAAGAGACATTCCATGTCTCTTTTTTGAACATATGGAACAGAGGTAAAATAACTATTTAACAGTAACAGCTTGTTAACTTCTAATTCTAACCTTGTATAAATTCTGATACCATTTCAAAAAGCTAATTTTATTCACTTCTTTATTTTCCTGCTGCTTTATATGCCTGGCAACTTTTGATTGGATGGCAGGCATTATGAATTTTACTTTATTAGATGCTGGTTATTTTTGTATTTCTTAAGTCTTCTTGAGTTTTGTTCTCAGACATAGGTTATTGCGTGGAACCAGTTTCATTTTCTTGCATCTGGCTTTTCAGATATGTTAGGCAAGACTAGAAAAGTGCTTAGTCTATGGTTAACTATTAACTATCCCCACTGTTGAGGCAAGACAATACCTTGTGAATAAGAGGTTTTCCAGCCTGGTTAGTGGGAATGGGTACTATACTCAGGCCTATGTGAGTGTCAGGAACCATTCCCTCTAATCTGGCTGGGTCTTTCCCTAGCATTGGTTGGTTTCCTCACATGTATGCACTGATCAATATTCTACTGAATACTTAAGGGGACTCTCCACATATCTCCAGGGTTCCCTTCCTGTGCAGCTCTCTGCTCTCTGGTACTCTGTCCTGCAAACTCTAATAGCCTTGGTCTCCTGAGATCCTAGCTCCATCTTTTCAACCAAAAGAGTCTGTCAGGTTCCATCTGGTGCTCCTTCCCTATGCAGTACTTTGAACTCTCTTAAGGCAGTCAGCGGTGGCAGTCACAGAACTCACCTCATTTGCTTCATGTTTCTTTTGGATCATTTTCCTTTGCACCTAATATTCAGTGTCGTAAGAACCTTTGTTTTCTATATTTTGTTTTTTTAGAAGGTTGGTTCAGCTAAAAGAGTAAACCCCATCCCTGTTACTTCATCTTGGCAAGAAAAAGTACTCATCTAGTTTTTGAGTATGTATATACATAGGATTTAAAGCCATTTAAGATAAGAATGACTCCTTACCTTATTAACGTATCGTCATCCACAATGACTAACCATTCTGTTTTGTCCTGGCTGCGATTCAGAAATCTTTCCAAAATGGCAAATGTCTTTCCACAATGACCTAGAAAAGGCAAGAAGAAAACTTACAATGTATTATTTTCTACAAAATATATAGAATTCATTAATTTCTTTTTAGTTTTGAAGTGCTGTAAGAGCTTACATGTCAACATGCACCTTAAAAGTTCAAAATTCTAAAAAACAGCCTTCTCTAATTTTCATAGACACATTGAACCAGTATGAACTTTAGAGATAATCAAATCCAAGCCGTTCATTTCACAGGGGAGGAAATGGAGGCCTAGAGAGATTAGTGGAATTACACAGTCACACAGATAATTTGAGACAGACATGGAATTAGTATCTTCAGTCCAAGCAAGAAAGTTTTAAGACTCACAGCAATGATAGATGCCCACCATCTTTTCTTAGATACGCTTATTCTAAAGGAGCTGGTTAGATGCCCAAGCAACACTGCCACAGGGAAGCCACAGTGCAAAGGTGGAAGCTTATGCCTTCATTTATTTACTTTGTAAATATTTACTACCACTAAGTATCTAACATGCCAGTTACTGTGGCAGGTACTAAGATATGCACTAATGATACAGTGTTGAGTAAGAAGAGTAACAGTCCTTCAGACACCAACAGATAAATTACAATGCTTTAAAGGACCAAAATTTTGCTAGGACCAAAATAAAATACACGGGAAGAGTAGTCAAATTGATAAACAGGAATACGCTCCTCATTTTAATCAAGTATTTGGTGACATAGTGGAGAACAAACTAATATTAACTTATATTAATGACTTTAAACCACTCAATTTGACCTTTATTTTCTTTACTCTTGATCTCTTTATGTATTTTTAACCATTACAATATTTATGTTTGAAAGCCATCTCAAATTCCTTTTAGAATAAATATAAATATAGACAATAATAAGGTCAGACTAGAAATGAAGAAATCAAATAAGGAATGCATAACTAAATACATGATTATTAAACCCAATCTAAAATAGGTTTTCCAAATCAAACAGCAACAGATAGACTCAGTAACACACTTAACCTTGTAGGATGAATTGGTAACTACAGAAATGGCATATATCTGATTCTGCATTGTACTATATTAATGAAGGAATTATGGGTGACACTAACATAAAATAATCAAGATACATTACTGTATAGAACAAGAAAATCAGTTTGCTACTCCTATTTTACTCGTAAAAGGACATGGGGAAGAAAAAAACTCAAGAAAAAAGGGTGGCAGGAATACTGAATAAAACTTTAGATGAATAAATAATACGAAGATGAGGTGGCCAAATTTATACTTCCATTTTTTGACATAATTTAAAAAACTTTTTTACAGATTTAAGGGGTACAAGTGCAGTTTTGTAACGTGGATATATTGCACAGTGGTGAAGTGTGGGCTTTTGGTGAAGCCATCACTCGAAGAGTGTCTATCGTACCCAGTGGGTAATTTCTCATCCCTCATCCTTTTCTACTCTCCCACCTTTTTGAGACTCCAATGTCTACCATTCCACTCTGTAAGTCCTAAAAAGTATTTTTAATTAGAAAGCCTGCAATTTGAGGAGAAAAGCAGGTGTATTTCCAACAATTTACGAATTAAAATCTTAACATATAGAATAGAGTTTATTCTACATGTAACTGGTATAGAATGTGGTTAGGTGGTACTCACAGGTACTGTAACATGTAAACTAGACTAAAGGACTGACAAGGACAGAAGCTTTGTGTGGGAACATGATAAATTAAACATCCTATTATGGCCACAAAGAATTATGAAGGTATGAAAAATCTATTGTTAAACTCTATTGTAACCATCACGTGCTCAATTATAGGATATAACCTACTAAAAACTCGCAACATTTCGTACTATAAAGCCCTTAGTTTCAAAGAACCAATCTGTATCTGTGAGGGAAGAAGGAAAAAAACTAATATGAGGCAAAAATTATAGTATTTATAAAATATTTCACTTTTAGCCTAACCTAATTTACTATATTTACAGAATGGGATACTTAATAAGGAGAGTAGTAGGAATTATGGACTCACCTCTATCTGTGTTAGGAATTCCCAAATCCACAGTAGGGATGGAACTTTCCGTATAGTCACTGTAGTATTCAATAAGACTTGCCTGGCTCTCCCAAGTCTGTTTAACAATAGGTACTGAAAAAATTACAGAGGTGACAATCACTGGCACAGTTATACAGGGAAGCTTGAAAACTCAAAACGGCAGTATAATCACCTACAAGGGAAGAGAAACATTACTTGTCGTTCTTCAGGTGTTCCAAGAGTTGCTTGCTTCCAACCCATAGAAATGTCAATGTTGATGACTAAAACTCTCTTCTTGAAGCAGGTTTCTCTAGAGTAAAGCATTTTTCATTCCTGTGATGAACACACTTACTTCCATATAACGATAAACTTTCTGGTTTATGCTATTGTGTTTACATTAATGTTAACTAATTTTTCTCTTGCCATGGAATATGGTAAGAGAAAATCCATCCCTCTTATCACCGAGCATGGGAAGACCTTTGCAAACTATGCACCTTCCAACCCAAAGATTCTAACAGAACTACCAAACCCTACAAAGGACATGACCTTGCCAAATGAGAATCACTGCATACGATAACTGATATTATGATGTTGTACTTTTGAAAAATGTGGAAGAAACAGATTCAAAACTACTGCAGACTTTAAAACTCTATCATTAGCAGCTACATTGCTTTAACACAATAAACACAACAGAAAGCTGTCCTGGTTTTCTCTATTTTTGGTTTGGATGCTCAAAGATAGCTCTGTCTGCATGCCTGACATACAGACTTACCACTACTTGATATTAATTCACGTGATCAAGTAATTATTTTCTTCTATACTTAAAAAACAAATTACTGTCTATGCATCTCTGAATTTTAAAAAGTGGTTTCTTGTTTAAAAATTTTAAAAAAATTTAAATTTTATATCCTGTTAAGAATTAAAACTCTGATGAATCAAATCCTCACTTAACTTTTGAGAAACTTTATGAGATCATGTATCTTTCCCCTATTCCCAACTGAAATCAAAATATGTGCAAAAACTGACATTCCAATGTAAAATTTAAGTGTTTAGTAAGTAAGCAAATTCTTAGTCCAGAGCAGTCAGCCCTTATGTAGAAAATTCAAAAGTGCAACATTTTATAATCTCTCATTCATTGGCTTAAAGAAAAAAAAAAAAAGCTGAGTTCTGCACATCTGCTAAAATTATTACCAAATTGCCAGTTAAATATTATTTTTATATATTAAAATATAATTTTTCTGCAGCCATAGGAAAGCAGATAATTCTAAAGGTTTCTACAAGTGAAAATGGTCAAAGATTAGGGCTATGGGGGGGACAAGAAAAAGGAAAAAAGAAATTAAAAAAAATTTCACTCCATTCTACTTCCAAATTTCAGCACAACAAAAACGTTAATCCTGGCACTGCTGTGGCAGTTTGCTTTGTATATAATAAGCAAGAGAACTTACCCCACAAAGGGCTCCCTGCAGCTTGCAGCCACTAAAAGTTCACACTGTTGGGTAAAATATCCTCCAGTGCATAATGCTGGAAGAAGCTGTGAGGAAAGGTCAAGAACTTTCCTCAGTCCCCAGCAAGGGTCCTGCAGGCTGTGCAAATTCTGCTTTCGGATTTCCTCAGCCTTTAGGCCTTCAGTCCTCTTTGAGCTAATTGGTTCATTAAATAACACAGGTGTTTCTTCTCAACTGATTTAAATAAAATTAAAATCAAATTCAAGGGAGAGTTAGCCCGTTTGCTTTCTCTTTTACTTTGAAACAGGTCAAATAGGAATTACACTAAAGAATTATTGTGTGTATGTCTCATTTCCCAACACCTGGCACAATGCCTAGGACATAGTAGGTACTCAATAAATAGTTGAATGAGGACTGAATTTTGTAGGTATTTCAAAAAAAGGCCTAGGATTATTTGTGGAAACTAGTTAAAGGAAGAGTTTATTCATAAAGGCAATTCAGCATTTGATGAATCATTTTAAAATAAGCCAACTATTTAAATATACTAAGATATTATGATTCTATAATACCTAAAGCACTCAACAGTTTGTACATCTCTCTCCTTGTCAATATAACTCCCATGCTTCTGTCATCTCTTAGCTGTAAAGGATTTAAAGTCCTCTATAATAACAGCTTAAGGCTTTATTTTCAACCAGGGTTGATTCTAAATTAAACTTTTAAAGTATTGGCTTATTTATTAGCATTATTTAAATTATAAAATGAATTCATTCTATTATTTACAAAATATTTTCTATTGCATTGAGGCACTGTATTCCTAAAGAGAATTAAACTTTGAGAAAATACCTCAGTAAGTTACCTGATATATTACCTCCTTTTCAATAGAGAAGCATACTTCCTACCACATAATAGTGAATGTCTCTTTCAAGAAAGTTTGTCACAAAATAACTTAAATTTGGAGCAAAGTAAAAATTTTACTATAAAAATGCCAGCTGCACAGATGGCATAAATCTTCCTTAGAGCTTTCTAGACTCTAAGCAGAAGATGTGTCTCACTATGAGGAGAAAACATGCATTTTTACCACCAGGGAAGTGACTTGGAAAACTGTCTCAGATTATAAATGATAATGAACTTGATGCTTGAACATTTTATTAAAACTACCACACCATCAAATGCGAATAGTTTTTATTTTAAGGAATCCACTATATTCAGTTTGCAGATGGCCCTTTTGTCTCAGCATGCAAGTCAGTAACCAGAAAATAAGACCCTGTTTGCATTTCTCTCCTCAGAAGCAGGTTAGGGAGACACACACGAGTGGGTCCTAATTCCTCATTTTAAAGATTGAGATGTACCCAAGACTGAAAAGCATCCCTCCTGGATGAGCTAACACAACATTGTAGAGCAATCTAGAACATCAGCTATTCAATTGCCTAGGAAAGGCAACACCTGACTCCTCTCTTCAGTCATTGATCTGATAATCACTCATTTGATTAGAGTCTGGCCTCCTATCTGGCTGTGTTTTAATTCAAGCCTCACCTTTTAAGTAAGCAGATTGTACCACAGTACTGGTAAGCCTCTTTAGTCAAAGAGGACATCAGCCACCAACCATCCCTCTCAATCAGTTTGTTCAGATTTGCCTCTAGACAAGACCACAGCAGTAAAGATAGCAAACAGGTTTTTTTTTTAAAAAAAAAAATCTAAAAGGATTATGGTGCTAATTTTAAAGAGCTTAGGAAGCTGTGAAAAGGAACTAAAGGCTGAGGAAATAGCAATTTAACCTCTTTAATTAGAGGGAAACTGCAGGAGAGCGTCCCACAACCCACCATTTAATGAACAAAACCAGCGGCTGCCACAAGGTACATGAGACATGCACACAAACTGCATGATAGAATGATGCAAAGAAAATTCTTAAGGTTTTCTGACAGCTCACGTCACACAGTGGGAAACACAGAACCCAAGAGTAAGCAATCAAGCTGAATATTAAAACACCAGAGATCTTTTCCTTGCTTAAATATAATTTTATATGCTATGCTCAATTCATCACCTTATGTAACAGTTCTCAAGTTTCTTTAAAACCCTACTAAATGCTTGCCTCTCAGAGAGCGTTGTTGCTGTTTCAATGATGTCAATATGCATTACTTCCTTGAATCAAAAGACAGAATATATGTTTGCTTATTGTGTTCTAAGAATGCTATATTTCACTTAAATGAGAATTCAGACAAAAGCAATTACATAAATGTGTCGTCAAGCAAACAAAGTACAATATTTAAATTTGTTTTTTCATTTTGAAACTTGGTTTTATTATCAATTCTTCCAAGAGAGCATAAAAAATAAATGCAACCTATATTTTCCCTTTCAGTGACTAGGGCCTTGAACAGAACATGTTCCGTCTCTCCTCCTCATCCCGGGAGGTGATCAACACTATAATGAACCAGGAGTGGAGGCCATCGCCACTCAGTGCCAGAGAACACTGTGCCCACATTACAGCCCACTCTCAACTTGGCAAAGATAAATACAGTTTCTTAACTAGATTTTTTTCCTTCATCATTTGGCCTTTGTTACTAAAGTATTTCTACCACAGAGTGCACAGGAAAAGGAAAATATGGAAAAAACAAAAACACCCCAGACAATGTATTTGCTCGACTGTAGTAGTGATATGCTCAAACAGGAGTGGCAGTCTACATTCTCAGCTCGACTTGTATTTTAGATCCTGGTGGGTTTCAATTCCTTGCCATCCCCATTGCTACTAAAAATGGAAAGCCTACTTTCACAGCTTCTGGCCAAGTCAAAACTGACCTTGAGCACAGCAGGACATCAACATGAATATCAAAGACTATTTATCAAGCATTGAGTTTGTAATATATACAAGAAGATTACAGTATAGCTGTGCTGTGGTAGAAAAAAACACGGGATTTAGGATCCAGAAAACCCAAGTCCTTGGCTCTGCTACTCAACAGGATACAAGAAACTGGGCCAGTTGTGTATCATTCCACACTCAGCTTTTTCTACAAGTGAATAACAATAATTATCATATCACAAGGAAGTGTCAACATGAAGTTAGATGATAGAACATATGTGAAAAACACACCAGGAAATGTACAAAAGATGAGCAGTTAGAAGCAGTTAGTGTGGTGTTGTCCTTTTAACTGATAGAACTGGATTACTCTTTAGGCCAACTGGTGGCTGAACTAGGTTTCTAAAACAAGGGGCAGAGCCCAGTGGCCTGGCAGGTTACACTTCCATCATGCAAAATGGACTTCAAAGTCACTGAAATCCTGTTGCCTTAGACTATCTTTTCAAACAAACATATCCAAGATGAAAAATGTCTTACCACAGAAACCCAAATATGAAAACTTCATGATACATTTTAGGTCTCATGCTTCAATGATCCCACATTCGAATTAACAGTAGTAAATCAATGCATCTGGCTTTGGGAGGTTTGTTTCTAATGCTCCTAATAGGCTTTTAAGATTTTGTAATTTTTAAAGACTTTTGACTCAAAATTCAAACTGAAAAAAATTTCATGAATATCTAAAAAGATTATCTCAAACTTAAGCAAAATAAGAAAGCAGTAAACTAGATTATTCAAAATTACTAAATCAAAATTAACAAACTGTTTCATTTCTGTAGAATCTAAAAAATACAACAGGGAGTGTCCCGAATTTTAGTGATTCACTGTGACTTGAAAAATGTGTTTCAAAGAAAAAATAGCAACACCATCTTTAACGTTAATATTGCGAAAACAATCACTACTCTAAGTATAGCTTCAAGAACAATTAAATCAACTCAAACAGTTCCTGCTTGCTGCAAAAGAAATAAAACAAAAAGCAGTATAGTTCATTTCTCCAATACCTTTTTAAAGAAAGTATTTGCCAAAATCATCCCACAAAACCCTTCCACATTATGAAAAAAGTTAAAGGATATTAATGTTAAATTTATGATAATTTTATTTTAACTGGTATACTGATTCTTCATAGTAGCTTAAGACTCCTTGTATAACAAATGTATATATTCATTTAGGCTGATTTACTAGGATTTGGAATTTAATGTGGCTATTTTAGGCAAATATGAAGTTTTATAGTTAATGTACTTTTATGATATAATTGATTATAGCTGGATTTTAATTGATATTAATGTCTTAGACAATACTTTAATCCCAAACTATAATATTATTTTATTTGGAAAACATCTTCTCCTTTAAAATATAATTTGAATGTATCATATTATCCCATAAAATATATAAATGAACTTTCCCAGAAGTTCCAATCCCATGAAAATGACAGTTGGTTTAGAAATCTCTTCTACATAAATATCACATCCTTGGTGAAATCGACAGTCTTTTCAAGGGAAAAAATAAAATAAAATCTACACTAAAATTAGAATATACAAAAGACTGCCTAATTTTCAACTTCAGAAAAGTGTTGCTTGAAATAAGGTGCAAAAGAGAGAAATTATGTCTACTTATATTTAGGATGGGCTTTTTTCCCCACATTATCACCACAACTTAGCAGAATTCTGTAATGACATCAAAAACCTGAATAAAAACAACATTAATCTACATGCCAGGATTTCCATAAGAAGAGATTCACTGTACAGCAGCTTTTTCTTCTTCTCCAATATTATCTACTCATGAGCAAATACATGTCTTTATTAACAAGTTCCAAGGTATGCATTTGAAATAAATTGAAAAAGAAGAAAAAGTCTTCAAGAGAGTATTCTTTGTTGGCATGCTCTTACCTTGAAATCCCCTCTGACATTCTTCATCCAGTTTAGAGACTGCACATGGACCTAGTATGTTGTTTGACAAAACAAGACTGTTTTTCACACAGTCTCCAATACTGCCACACTGAGCTTTTGCATTTTCATTTTAAAATGCTGCTATAAACAGTATTGGCTATGACCACTCATGTTTTCAATGCAAAATTTTCCTTCCTAATTGATCTTGGTGACTGAAATGGTGCAATGAGGAATACCGATTAATAACTGCTTTCACTTCAACATCCTAATTGTCATTATCCCTTTCCTGAATTTATACTCAAAAATTCATTTGCATTTTTTTAAAGGTAGTTTGAATTTTAAACATTCAATAAAATGAATAACCCAAAACATACTTCTGTCACCATGAAATTTCTTGCATGTTTTTACTGCAACAAAAATATCCTTCTTCTTCACTGGCTTTCCCTAAAAAAAAAATAAGAATAAAAAAGAAAAAGAAAAAATATATGCATATGTGAGTCAGCGTTATCTTAACTTCACACCCACATTAGATCTCACATGCTCTAGAGTTCAAATTAACCGATGTCAAGGATATCAAACATATTTTCGGGATAAAGTTTTAGGGGAGAAATGGAACCATAGGTCAGCTGACAACACAGCCTTTCCGTCTGCCAGCCCTGGACCTGCCTGCTCCGCCATGCAGAGACTGTGCATCCCCTCGACAAGTTTCTTAAGCTCTCGGAATTTCAGTCTGCTTGTTTAGAAAAAGGAAATAATACCCACCGCAAGGCTGCTATTATTACTATAATTTATTAAGAACATAGTAAGTGACCAATCAACGTTAGTTACCTCTCCTTGTCTTTCTCCAGATGGTGGAGATTTTGACAAAAAGAGAGAAATAGAGGGATTTTTTAGTGTAAAATAAGAGATGTTGCCCTTTTCTGGGCCTGGCCTTACTTTAATGTTGAAAATATTTTTACAGCCTCTTTACTGGCCACCCAAGCACTAGGCTAAGGATGTTTTCTCCTCTGCCAAAGGTAGGATTCCTTCAAACACCTGGTGGAGGTGAGGTGGGGGTCGTCCTGGAGCCCAGGCTGATCAAACAGATGAAAGGGGGCACAAAGAGGGATTTGTCAACAAGGCACACCCAATCCCTGTATGACCCCTTTATTACCTGTCTTAGGCCTGCAATCATATTCAATCACGACTCCTACATCATTTGGGGCTGGTGTATAGTGACATCTAACCACAGCTTTGTCATGTCACTTAAAGCACTAGGAGAACACTGAAAAAGCAAGCAAGCATTCTGCCTAGAAAGACTGGTCTCCCACTCTGGAACTGCAAACACATTACAGATTCTCTCCCAATGCTGCACTATGTTTTGTGTGTGTGTGTTAAAATGGCACACACAGACTTCTGTGTGACTGACTTTACAATAATGACACCATTTGAGGTTGGTGAACATATTTTCCCTTAGGAGAAAAGCTGTCAACACATAGTGAGTGTCAGGGTCTCCAAGCTTATACTAGGGCTGGACCCTGCGTCTGCCAAACAAGTGAGTTCATTCTGAAAGTTCTGGATGGCTGTCAGTGAGACGAAAGGCAGAGCCACCTCCTGAGAGAGTAAAGGGTCTGGGCTTGTGGAGAAGGCTTGGGTGTCACAGAAAGCACTGGAAACTGCATTTCCAGGAAATGGAATAGAAATTCCAATCAGTGCATCCTACATCATCAACAAAAGAAATGACTCTGGGCACACTAGCCCTAAAACACGGTGGTGGGCAGTCCCTCACAAAGGCTCTGGAGTAAAGGGGAGCCCATCAGAACCCTCACTTACCTCCCTACTAGCTGTGTAGCCGTAAGCAAGCACTTGGCTTCTCTGTGCCTCTCTCTTCTCATTTGTAAGATGGAGTTACAATAGTACTTACCTTGTAGGAGTGTTATTACTAAAGACATGATATATAGATCTTACCTGACACAGGGAAAATGTTGATTTTCTTTTCAGTATGTAAAGTGCTAGTGCAGTACTATTCACAATAGCAAAGACATGGAATCAACCTAGGTGCCCATTAATGGTGGATTGAATAAAGAAAATATGGTACAGATATACCAAGGAATACTATGCAGCTATAAAAAAGAATGAAAGCATGTGCTTTGCAGCAACATGGATGCAGCTTGGGGCCATTATCCTATGTGAATTAATGTAGAAACACAAAACCAAATACTGTATGTTCTCACTTATAAGTGGGAGCTAAATACTGGGTATGCACAAACATAAAAATAGAAGCAACAGACACTGGGGACTCTAAAAAGGGAAGGAAGGAAGAAAAGCAAGGTTTGAAAAACCTCCTATTGGGTACCATGTTCACTATTTGGGTGACAGAATCAGTAGAAGCCCAAACCTTAGCATCATGTAATACAGCCTTATAACAAACTTGCACATGTATACCCTGAATCTAAAATTTATTTTAAAGTGCAAGAATGACATTATGCACAGCATCTAAATTCTTCTTTGGATATGCAAAGTTTTTCTTCTGTTACTTACACAAAGTGGTAGAAAAGAATGGAATGTGGTAGCACAGTAGGAGTCCACACCATTGGTACAAAACTTGGGCACTGGGGTCAGGGGAGGTCCTCCGCCTTTGTCCCAGATGTAGAGGGCAATCTGCCACAAGACAGGAGACAGGCAATGATGAAAGAACGCAGTCAACACAAGTATAAGAAGGGACAAAATATCTCAAGGGAAAGCAGAACACACCTTCTATAGAGAGTAGGTTGAACCATATCAATTTGTCAATATTCAACAGGACTTTTTAAACTCGAAAAACAGCATTTCCATGTGAATAAATCTAATCTGTTACTAACAATAAGAAATTAACTATGAATCAATATTCTGACCTCCAAAAAATTCCAGAATAAGCGGTTTTAGGGAAGAACACATTCTACAACATCAGAATTTAAGAGAGATTTAAGATATTATTATTATGTCTTCAGTTTCCTACAGTATGGTAATTACATACCCCCAATACTCAACTTGCTTAAAACACATAAAAACATTGAGTAAAATGCCCTTAAATATTTAAATGGATTGCTAAGTTGGCACAAAAGTGTGGAATCTGTGAGAACAAAAATGGGAAAGTGAGATCCTGGGGAGAAAAAAAAGCACCAAGTATAGTTTTCCCTAGTAGGTATCAGCTGACCTCTGGCAAGGCTGAGCTTCTGACAGGAGTGAAGAGACTGAAGTCTATGACCCAACCAAGGTGGGGTGTGGCTAACAGCAAACCCCTACCTAAAGCTCGGACCATGGGTCTAAACAGATGGAAAAAGAATAATCTCTAAATCTCCTCTTAGATTTTGTAACCAAAAGCCAGGCCTCCCTAATTTGTGCCACCTATGAGGTCCCAAAACACCTCAAACTGACAAATTATCCCAAGTCAGTATAACCCACTAGCAATAGGCAGAAACTAATGTAAATCCTTACTAAGGAACTACGACCTTAATATAAGCCTCAGAGGATTCTTCCAAAGGAACAAGGATGCTCACAGAACAATTGCTCAGAGAAAAAAAATTACACACAAAAAAGAAGTAAGATAATGAACAAGAGCCAGCTGACATAATTTAACCAGACTCAAAAGACTTCAGACATCAGAATGATCAAACTGATTATAAAATTACTACGCTTAATATATTTTTATAAAGAAAAATTTTAAAACATGAGAAAAAAATCTTTTCAAAAGATTACACAAAACAAGCACATTTGAAAAATAATTAAAACTTCTAGAAATAAAAAAATTAAAGTGAAAAATTTAACAGGATTAATAGCATATTAGACAGTGATGAATAAAAAATTAAGAAACTAAAGAATGAAGCCCCCAAAGTTATCTATAAGGTAGCATAGCAAGAAATAGAGATGAAAAATGTAAAAGAGAAGTTCATACCTCTAGCATCTATCTAAAGTTCTGGGAGAAGGTAAAAGAGAGAACAGGGATGAGAAAATAGTTGAGAAAACAATGGCTGAAATTTTTCAAAAATTGCTTAATAAGCCTACGAGAGAAAGGCCCAATAAACCCTAAACAGGATTAGAAAAAAAGAGTCTATATCCAGACATACTATAGTGAAACTGCAGAACACCAAAGACAACAAAGTTTAAAAGGAGCCAGAAAAACGACAAATTATCTACAAAGGCACCACATTAGACTAAGGACTGATTTCTCGGCTTAATAACAGAAGCCACAAAATAATGAAATCATACCACTGTGATGACAGAAAATGACTAGTAACCTAGAATCGTCTACATGATGTAAGTATGCTTCAAAAACTAGGTTGTCCTGTAATCCCAGCACTTTGGGAGGCCAAGGAGGGCAGATCAGGAGGTCAAGAGATTGAGACCATCCTGGCCAACATGGTGAAACCCCATCTCTACTAAAAAATACAAAAATTAGCTGGGCGTGGTGGCACGTGCCTGCAGTCCCAGCTACTTGGGAGGCTGAGGCAGGAGAATTGCTTGAACCTGGGAGGCGGAGGTTGCAGTGAGCCGAGATCACGCCCCTGCACTCCAGCCTGGCACCTGGCGACAGAGCAAGACTCTGCCTCAAAAAAAAAAAAAAGGTTGAAATAAACATTGTTAAAGAAAAAATATTGAGAGAATGTACCACCTCACTAAAAGAAATTCTAAAGGATACACTTCAGAAAGAATAAAATGATTCAACTGGAAGGCCTAACAAGCAAGACGGAATGATGAGCAAAAACAATGGCGAATATATGATGAGTTAATACAAATGTGAACTGCATAAAGAAATGATATCTAAGTTTCCAGAGTAAAAAGAAAATGGGATAAAAATATTGAACAACAATTGCATATAAGTTGGGAGTGGAATAATCAGAGTTACATTATCCTAAGGACCTCACATTTTCTGGCTATTAATAAACCATTGATAGGTTAAGAATGCATGTTAACATATTTAAAATAATCAGTAAAGTACAGACAACTTCCAAAATAGCAGAAAAAGAAAAACATTGACTAATAAATAAATAATAAAGAAGTAGACAAGGAACTTTAAAAAAAGAAAAATAGAAAATAAGGAGAGGGGTACAAAATAAAGTGATAGAAATCAAATATATCAGTAACTACAGTCAACATAAAGGTTAATTTGCTCTTAGGTTTAAGGATAAAGATTTTCAAAATGGACGGGATGAGGAAGGCATGTCCTCTTTAAAAGAGACACATCTAAAAAAGATAAGGACACAAAAGGGTTGAAAGAAAAAGATAAAAAATGATTATGAGGCAAGCAACCAAAAAATGCTTACACAGAAATATTCATATGAACAAAATAAACATTAAGACAAAGAACATTACTAAAGATAGACAAATTCACTAAGAGGATGCAACAATTCTAAGTTCCTATGCACCTAATTAACATAGCCTTAGAGTATAAAAAGCAAGAGTTGGCAGTTCCATAAAAGAACTCCACCATTATTATGGAAGATTTCTATATTCCTCCCTTAGTAGATGATAAGCAGACAAAACAAATGTAGAACGAAGGACTGAAGCAATGCAATAAGGAAGAAAATAAGATATCTAAAAAGCATCATAAATACCTTCTTCAATCTAATAGATATGAAAACTGAACATGAGCTAGGCCATAAAGTAAGACAAAAAGTGTTTAAAATGACTATTGTTGTATTTTTAGTGAGATAAGAAGATCAGCACCAAGACAAAAGTATGACAAATTGCAGGGTCTTTATTGCCGGCGACCACGGAGGACTCATGTGTCTCCAACCCGTGGCCCTGAGTTGAGGGAGAACTGGGCTTTTATGCTAAACAATACTTTTGAGGGGCTGGGGATTTTCCGGGGAAGGGGGAGACTGGGGATCTTTGCAAGCAGGCAGTTTGTACAGAAGCCAAGGTCAGCAGTTAGAGACAGTGAAAACTCCCAGTATCAGTAAGTAAGCAGTTTGTTCAGAAGCCAAGGCCAGCAGCTAGAGACAAGGGGGTTTCTTTTCAGGGTCCGTGTGACCCTGAGCGGCGAGTTCTTGAATTCCATTGAAATGAGGCTGGTGTCTGCACCTGGCATTGGCCTGATTAATCATAATGCCTTATCATGTTGCCTGTGAGCCTGCACGTAGCCTGTGAGCCTGAGAAGCCATTACATTTTAGCCTGGCTGAAGCCACTTTCCTTGCCACATCACACTATTGTATAGACTACAATAACACTGTTAGAAATCAATAACAAAAACACAACCACACACACAAATATACTGGGTCACGATGAAAACTTATTTTTTTTAAGTGGGTCATAGAAAAAAAAAGTTTAAAAGCCTCTGCCTTGGAGCAACTCTTGAAGATGATCCTCATCACACACATCAAAATTATTCATAGAAGCAATGGTTGTAATAGCAAAAAACCAGTTGCCACCCAGAAGCCCATTAACAAGACATAAATAAATAATTATGGTCATATGGGAGACTACTTTAGAAAGTAAAAATAGGTTAATTAGAGCTGCATGCATCAACATGGATGAGTCTCAAATTAGAACAGTATTTGTGACAGAGGTGGGAGACAGCCAAATGCCTAGGCAAATAGGGAAGGACCCCTGGAGAATCTCTGATCTGCCCCACAAGTGTTTATTTACACCAAATGTTTTGTGTGGATAAGGGAACCTCCACGGGGGCTGGCCTGGGCATGCCCACAGCAGACTGGAGGCCCAAATGCACTGGGGGAATGGGGTGGAGCCACCAGGAATTTGTGCCTTATGGAGGGGAGGAGAGTGGCCTCTTAAACTCATGTGTGGGGCCCCCAGTATTCATTTTATGAGATGGAAACCTGCTGGCAGGACCCCCTCTCTTTGCTGAGAGCTTTCCTTTCACTTAAACAAATTCCACCCTCCTCATCCTTTAGTCTGTGTGCCTAATTCTTCCGGGTTATAAGACAAGATTCCAGATTAGCTGAACTAAGGAGCAAAAACATCCTGCATCATTTGTATACAACTTTGTTTATATGAAGCCCAAAATGATGCAAAATTACATGTTATTCAGAAACACATTCATACATAATAAAGTATGAAGAAAAGGAAGAGGGACAGAATTCAAGAGAGTTTAGTTTAGGGAGACAGAAGGAGACCTCTCCTGGAGAAGCACTTAGGTAGCCTCAAGGTAACTAGTAGTAGTCTCCTTCTTAAACCAGGCAAGCTACTTAAGTATAATGTTCAGTAATCTTTATACCCTTCATATATGTTAGAAATATTATTTTGTATATATTCAATGTTTAGTAGATTTCCAAACCTAAGTATCTATACTAGAGCTGACTTTTCTTTAAACCTATCTAGGCAGAACTTGGTTTTCAACAAGTCATTTTTTTCATCTTTGTGGAAGAGAAGAATTATGTTTATTTATACTCAAATATTCTGTATTATCATTTAAAGACATCTGAGAAGTTAGAAAGTCTTGTGTGTGCCCTCTTGTCCCTGGAAGGCCATTAGCACTGCTGGACTGAATTACATGCCAAGATTTACCTTCATGTCCCAACATACAGATTCCTGCAGAGAATGAGAGGCAAGACTGTTTTTACACAGCCAGCCATGCCCACAAATGAAATTCAAAAAGGGCCTTCTTAATGATTTGAGAATGATTAATGATGGGACACCTGCCACCTGCCTCCAGGAAAACTGGTCACAGATGTCCACTAAATGCGAAGAAACCAGGAGTGTTAGGGTTCTAAGCTGCCTGCTTGGAACCAATTGGCTCAGTTCTGCTCCAGAGGGCCGACCACAGACACACAACAAAGGCAGATGTCTTAGTCTGTTCAGGCTGCTACAATAAAATACCATAGACTGAGTGGAGTCTAAACAACAAATTTATTTCTCACAGTTCTGTGGGCTGGGAATTCTAACATCAAGGGACTCGCAGATTCAGTGGTGAGGGTCTGCTTCCTGCTTCATGGATGGCACTTCTAGCTGTGTCCTCACATGGTAGAAAGGGCAAGGAAGCTCCCTGGGGCCTCTTTTATAACAGTGTTAATGCCATTCATGAGGGCTCCACTCTCATACCCTTACCATCTCCCACAGGTCTACCTCCAAAGACCATTTCATTGGGGCTCAGGTTTCAAGGTATGAATTAGGGGTGGGGGGACATGATCATTTAATCTATAGTGTCATATGTACAACCAAAGCACCAAGTAAGAGGTACTTTTAATGACATTTTGCATGTTTTTAGGAAGCTACCTCTGGATCCATCCATCTAGCTTAAAAACAAAGAATCATGAATAACAAGATGCAACCTTTTTCACTGTTCTGTCTTCACCTACATAACTGAAATGAGCTTAAAATGAAAGGACCTAATTCACTGGAGTGCTGTGAAATTATCTCTGTGGGGAGAAGATAGATGTGGGTGGGGAAAATGCACAGTTAGGAAATGCAAAACACCTTTTATATCAAAGAACATGAATTCTTGATTACTAGGACTTTTAATCAAACAAAACATGACATACCTCATGTTTTAAATCTATTGTAAAGTCGGATTTCAGGGATTCACTCTTTAGTCTCGTGGTAAGCCTAGAAAATAGAGACAATTTGATTTTTTTTTTTTAACCAAAAGAAATGTCAAACAAGACTAAAACATTCTTGAGACTTTCTAAAGGGTTTGAAAACAGATACACATACAGACTTAAAGATAAAAATAACAGTTTAATTTCCTTGAGGGAAAGGGCTATAAAAATGTAATGGTTTATTGACCAATAAGTAGCATTCATTATTCCAACATCTGCCAAATAATGTAAAATACAATACAACGCCTTGGGGAAAAAAGTCATGAGCTTTGTTGACTCCTGATAATCTTTTTTCTTTTTTTTTTTTGAGACAGAGTTTTGCTCTTGTTGCCCAGGCTGGAGTACAATGGCACGATCTCTGCTCACCATAACCTCCATCTCCCAGGTTCAAGTGATTCTCCTGCCTCAGCCTCCTGAGCACCTGGGATTACAGGAATGTGCCACCACGCCTGGCTAACTTTGTATTTTTAGTAGAGATGGGTTTTTTCCGTGTTGGTCAGGCTGGTCTTGAACTCCTGACCTCAGGTGATCCACCCACCTTGGCCTCCCAAAGTGCCGGGATTATAGGTGTAAGCCACAGCCCCCGGCTGACTCCTGATAATCTTTACACTAAATAATGACAGAGAAAGAAAAAGGAAAGGGAAAAATAAATTGTGCTTGAGAAACAGACATGGCCACTTTTTGTTTCTTACTTTAATGAATCTTGCTGGATTTTATGGGGAAAAAGCATGTGGTTTTGGGGAAGAATAACAGCTTTATTTCAAGTCATTGTCTTGTTTAAAATTTCTTCAGTGGCTCCTTTCCAATACAGAATAAAGCCCGAAACTCCTGAGCCAGTCTTCAGGGCCATACCATTCCCCTCCATCTCCAGCATCACAGCACCTGCTTGCTACACCCAGAGCACATGCCTCCCCATTGTTCTTTCCCCCTGGACATCTGCCTAGAATGCCTGTACCCAACCTTGACTGAGTAAACTTGTAAACACCCAAGTCATGGGTCACTTTTCCATAAAACTTGTCCAGACTTGCCCACCAGAGTAAATGGAAACTTTCTTGACCACCAGAGTACAAAGTACAGACCTATCAGCTTTATCACATGCATTAAAATCGGGTGCGTACACAGCTCTCTGTGCTATACTTTCTTCTCTGTCTTGCCAGCACTGCCCACTGTACCTTGCCACAATGAGCACTCAGTGAGCTCCCTGAATGAATTAGGCAATATATTCTTTGATTCAAAGTTAACAAGGGAGGAATACTTAACCCAATCACCAAAATACCATTATGGCTCTGTATTTCTTTATAGAGCTGAAGACTAGACCATTAGTTTAAATTACAAACTTCCTAATACATAGTTTCACTACAAAGAAAAACTAGTGATTTTTTAAAAGGAAGAATAAATAGGCTGGGCACATTAGCTCATGTCTATAAACCCTGCACTTTGGGAGGCAAAGGCAGGAAGACTGCTTGAGGCTAGGAGTTAGAGACCATCCTGGGCAACACAGTTTAACATAAAATTTAAAACAATTTTTTAAAAAATTTTTAATTACTTGCATCGTGGCATGCACTATAGTCCTAACTACTCAGAAGGCTGACGTGAGAGGATCACCTGAGCCCAGCAGTTGGAGGCTGCATTGAACTATGATCATGCTACCATGCTCTAGGCTGAGCAACAGAGACTCTGTCTCAAAAAAAAAAAAAGAGAGAGAGAAAAAAATTTAAAAAGAAAAAGGAACAATAGTGTTAAGTTTCAATTTTTTTCTGCTGTTTTTAATTACATCTGTCAGTTGGGCCATGAAAATTTTCTATAAAAATTCACTTCTGATTAGAAGAAAGACAGAAAGCAGGCACAAGATAAATTTGTTTCATCACAAAGAATTTGTCTCACAGCTGATACTAACATAGCTTGGTAGAAGGTAGCACCAAAAGAAGCCCCATATAATATCTGTCACATTCCTATTCAATATTTGTCCACAGATCTGTGAGTATAAGTGGGGTGGACTGAGAGACTATATCCTCAGATACACTTGCAATATATTCTTAGAAAAAAAAAGTCTGCCCTGGCAAATGAGATCTTGTCCAATTTGAATTCTGCTCAGTTGGAACATATTTTCATAAATAAACTGTATCAAGGTAACTTTGGGATTTGGACTCATGCCACATGTCTTCAAAATTTAAACAGACCACAAAGAGTAAGTATTCATTTCAGTCAGGCTCCAAAGATAGAAAAGTCATACCCAGGCTTATTCCCACAGGCAAGGAACACCAAGTTGGGATCAGAATCCAAGAGGCATGTGACCTCCACTGTTAGATGGCCATGTTTCATAGGCCCCTTCATAACAGTCAATAAACACCTTAGTACTATTACCTTAAACATGCTCTCCATTTTTTTTGACTTTTCAGGTTTCTTTCTCATTCAATCCTTGAAAATTATTTTTCTTTGAGAGAAACCTGAGAAGGAGAAAAAGTAAAAACCACTGATAGAATTTCTGAGACAGGGCCGGGTGCAGTGGCTCACGCCTGTAATCCCAGCACTTTGGGAGGCCAAGGCAGGTGGATCAACCGAGGTGAGGAGTTCAAGACCAGCCTCACCAACATGGCAAAACCCCATCTCTACTAAAAATACAAAAATTAGCTGAGCATGGTGGTGCACACCTGTAATCCCAGCTACTTGGGAGGCTGAGGCAGGAGAACTGCTTGAACCTGGGAAGCAGAGGTTGCAATGAGCCGAGATTTCACACCACTGCATTCTATCCTGGGTGACAGAGCAAGGATCCATCTCAAAAAGAAAAAAAGAAAAGAAAAAAAAATCCTGAGACAGAGAAGGAGTAGAGAGGACAAATGAATACGTACATGGCTATCTTTCAGTGGCGGTCTCTTGTAGCCCACAGAGTATACCATAACCAAGTCATGTTTACCTCAGTATCACAACCTTCTAGTGGAGGAGTTAGCCTCACGTGCCACCTCAGGTCTATGTCAGTCACCTAGTCACCTTGCAAACATGTTGAAATTCTAAGAGTGTGCAGGGTGACCAACTAACTAAAAAGGCAATACCTAGGTGTAGTAACTGGATTTCATTTTTCTATACACCAAGCAAGGTAACAGGGTTTTTCCAATGTTAGTTTCAGTAACCAACAATACCAAAAAACTAATGAAAGCCAGAAATTCCAGTTACTTGGATGAAACATTTCCTCATTAAATGTTCCGTTCCTGGCAAATATGATATTTGGTACTTAGCTTTCCTAATTTTTAGAAGGTATTAAGTCATGCCCTCAATAGCACAGTTCTAATGACAAAATCACTTAGGCTACAGATGTGCAAATGACTGAAGGCCCTCTCAACTCAACACCAAGAAAACTCCTAGCTGACTTTTTCAGTCCCACTTGTGAATTAGTCAACAGAGCAACCTGCTGAGGGAAATCTAGATAAGGTTTGCTGGTGAAAAAACAATGGAGAAAACCAGTTAACAGTGTCCTGTGACAACATATATTTGAAGAAATCATATTGGAAGTTAATGAAAATTTATCCAAAAATCTAAAAATTAAAACAATAGTTTTAATTGATCAAATGGATGGATTGCCAAGAAATATTAGGCAGTGTGAACTCAAAACTCACTGATGTGGAATTACTAGGTCAAATAAAATTTTGGTGAGAAATAGCTTAAGAAAGTATGTCTTATGAAATATCTTTAGGTAACCAGTCGTCCTGGAGACTAAGGCAGAAGAAATACTTAAGTAACTGTAAGTTGTTACCCTACTTACAATATGGGCCATAAAGTCAAGGGAAGGACACAAAGGGAACTGACATTCCTGGACTGGCACTGTTGGTTGTCTGTACAATACAGAGTTTCCCCTTCATTCTTCCTAAACAAATTCTGGTTTTAATTAATATCGAGCCCAACAATTAAACAGGCTCCAGAGTCAGAGATTGATTACTCTGGGCCAGCCAGAATAATCAATGAAATTCCCTAGCAACTGTTAATAGTCTGGGGATTAGAACTGAAAATTCTAATAATTCTAATAATCAATGAAATTCCTGGCAACTGTTAATAATCTGGGGATTAGAACACACGTGCAGTTAGCCCAACCAGACTGAGGATAAGGACTTACCATTCATGGTCGGGAACAGGCTATTTACTATTGGATATAAATAGGAAATATGTAGCACTTATTGTCTTGAAACCACCAGAGGAACCAGATTTAGGATAAATGGATTCTGTGTACTCTAGGCTAGAGGGACAGAGAGAGTGTAGGTCCTCAATGATACTGATAAACTGCTGGTTCAACCAACCATAGACCTCACCCCAATTATAGCAATAGTATTTCCTTAATTCAGTTTGAGCTGCTTCCTATTACTTGCATCCAAAAGCATGCCAAATGATGTAGCTGCTAATAATAGGAAGAAATAGTCAGCGCATTAGCTTTGAATTGGAAAAAAAAACCAGCCAAGAAGAACCAATGTTGCAGTTGCTGGGGCTAATGGATACTTTATCCTTCCTTTAGTCCTAAGTATAATACCAATTTCTTGAAGAATAAATAAGAATCCCCACTAGAAAGCCATTTTAAAATATATCTTGATCACAAGATAGCAGCTATGCCAGATGGGTTATATCATTTTATTTGCTTGATTACTTGTTGGCATCAGAAGGAAAGGAAACATGACCTAAGATAACTAGAATTTTAAATATGGCACTATGGTAGAGTCTGCATATTTATTTTGCTTTGTTTTTGCTGGCTATTAATGAACTATTCTACAGTTTGTTGGTCACTGTTCAGCGTTGTGACGAGCACATGACACACCATGCAGAAGGCTATCTGGTGCCTCACTCCTCTCTCATATTGGAGTCACAGGAGAAGTACTCAGAATCTCCTGAGCTCTGTGAAAAAGATTAACTGCTTGGCCTTAATTCCCTTAGCCATAGTTCCCCATTGCTATGGTCTGAATGTGTCACCTTTCAAGTTCATAGGCTGAAGTCCTACCCCTCAAGGTGATGTTATTAGGAGGCAGGGCCTTTGGGAGGTGATGAGGTCATGGGGAGGGAACTCTCATGAATGAGACTGCACCATTATAAAAAAGACCCCTCACCCCTTCTGCCACATGAGAGGCCACAACAAGGAAAGGAAGCAGAAAGTCAGGCCTCACGAGACACTGAATCTGCCAGTGCCTTAATCTTGGACTTCAGCCTCCAGAACTGTGAGAAATAAACTTTAGTCATTTATACGCTCCCTGGTTTACGGCATTTTCTTGTAGCAGCCCAAAGAGACTAAGATACGTACACACCCTGCTGCAGTGATGAGGCCCTCAGTTCTCTCCCCTAAATACTGTTAAACGTAACTAGAAAGAGAGCCATGAGGTCCCTACGGAAGCTGCACTGGCTGCCTTGCCTTGCCAACAGATGTGTTCAATGATCTCACAAACACAACAGGGAAGGGATTCATGGACCTGTGTGTGGTATCCTGTGGGACTACCTTGCAAAATGCCAGATAATCCATAACATAAATTTGCCCCTTAACAAGGCTAACATCTTGGCTAGTGCACAACCTGCAACCCTGGTTCACAAATTCCCAGAAACTAGTCATGTGATGAGCATGAGATAGTAATGAGGTATGCACTAGCCAGAGCCAACAGAACCTGCCAGTGCTCTGGGTGCTGCTGCACTTATGAGCAGTGAAGCAGAGGGCAGAAGTTTCCTAAAGCAGGTTATATTTAATGCCAGCATGTCAGCCAATAAGAGTTGGGCTGAACTGCCCTACACAAGGATGCCAGAAGTCAAAAATGTATTCAAACAAGATCACTTCGATCCATCTGCACCTGGTTAAGACAGTCAAAGGAAACAAGAATAAATAGTTACTTCTAACACCTAATTCAACAAAAACTTAATTGAATTCAGCATCAAGAGGTCTCCAAGAAAGTCGTGCTAGAGGAAGATAGGAAATAGTGATGGGAAGAAGGAAGGTAAAACTCCAGACTATAGGATTTGCCTTCAAGATGCGAGGCCTCCTGGATCAGAAGCCAGTAATGAAGAAAAGAGCTAACCTGGTTTTAGGGAAAGGATTACGCCCCCTGCTTGCCATACAGCTCTTCCTGGGTCCACTGGTTTCCTCTTTAGTCCTGGAAGAAGAAAAACCTGCTGCACTCACAGCACTTTACAGAGCAGGCTATAGCTGTGTTTGTTCCTCTCTCAAGGGACTTCCATAGCATATGGGAAATGGGAGAGAAACAGGCTTATGCAGGGGTTAGGACTTCTCCCACAAAGAAGTCAAACCAAATCTTTCCATACTGTAAAACCAACTGGAAACGGAACAAGGAAGGCTAGAGGAAGCCTCCTGTGGTGGAGGATGAGAAGAATACATGAAGAAGGGAGAAGGGACAGTGACTCAGCCTACTAAGTTCAGGTCACAGCTTCTACTCATTAAGAGTCCAGACTCAACAAAGGTAGCTGAACAGGCCCCAAACATAAGCCTGCTGGACACTACAGGAAAAGAGTGTCCTGGGAGCTCCTGGTCCTCAAGCTGCAGCAAACCAAAGTGTATTTAATTTGAGAAGAAATACGACCCAAGGCTGCTGAAGGGCAGAACATATTCCCCTCTTCCCTGCAGAGCACAGAACCAGGCAGACCGGTAGATGAGAGAAGAGAACGACTACTACTTCTTCTGGTCTTCACTCCCCTTCCTCCTTGACCCTTCTAAGAATAAAGAGAGGAAAATTGTGCAGATGCTCTTAGGCATGCTTGCTAGGGGCAAGGAGAAGGTCATCCTTGCCCAGCAGTCCCAGAACTGAGTGCGTGAGTCAAGGATCTTAACCAGAAACAAACAAAAATAATCTACTCTGGGTAGTTAAAGCATAAAGTACATTTATTAAGGCATATAGATGGCTCATGGAATTACTGGAAAGTCTGAGTAAACAGACTCTAAGGTGAGAGTCCAAGAACCCCCTGATTTGTACCACAGAAATGAGCAGCTTGGGAGCTTGAGACTCTGCCATCATCAGGAAGCTGCTGTCAACCCACAAATGACTCTCCCTCTACCACAAATCTCAATTCAAATGAGACAAATCCCATGCTTTGTCTCCTTCCCCACACAATTCAGTTCCCAAAAATATAAACACAAACATAACACATTTACCTGATGGAACCTACAACATACGGCTGCTTTCTTCCTAGCAAGGAAGACTAGGAAACACAGGGGTTTTGTTGTTGTTTGGATTCTGTTTGGATTCTACACTGGAAAGGAGGGTATCACACTACAGAGAACTTTCAAGTGTGAAAGGAGTAGTCAAGAAGTTTTGGCCAGCCATGAATGACAAGGTATGTACTATCCTGTATATCTACAATGGGCTAAAAAGATTTTCAAGACCCTAAATCCTAGAAACAGGGCACTTAATGATAGAAACTCTTTCATCTCTGAAGATATAAATGCCACAAGTGCTTTATCAGCTTTCCATTCCCTAGAGAACAAAAACATATAATTAATCTGAAGGGCCTGTCAACAATTGTATTTCTCCTGAATTACAATTTAACTGTCTTCACTTTCCACATCTAACAGAGCACCACTGTGATTATACACACAAATACCTATGTATACCTACAGTACCTTCCGCTAGCTGTCCCTCCTGCCTGGGCTGTGTTTAAGTATGCATAGCCATGCACATGACGAGTCATCAACTCTCAACCCCAGCATGGTACTGGTTCATTTTCTTGGTGGTGATCAAAGTTACATCAATAGCTAAGTCGATCCCTTAACAATAGTAATGATGCTTCCATGTGCACGGTTCTCACAGTACTTCTGTGTTCTCCCTTAGTCTCACAACTTAGTATTTTGTGGATGAGTAAGAAGAAGTACAGAGAGGTTGAATGATTTGTCTGAAGGGTCTAGTAAATGACAGTGCTGAAGCAGAAACCCTCAGGCATCTGGCTCCTTTTCCAGGTCTTACCACACCCCGCCTCTGGCTGAAAAACTCATTTGAGATCCTGAGATCCATCAGTTACAGTACTCAATGAAATTAAAGTTGAATGCACACCCCTCCCACACCCCACAAAAAATCTAATAAATTCTTACTTGTTTACAAGTGGAATACTTAAGGCCCAGCCTGCAGCAAAGTCTGGATACTTAAAAATTGTAGGATTCTCGGAAAAGGCATAATGGTGAATTATTGTAGATTCTTCATCATGTAATGCTTTTCCTAAAAACCATTCCTGTTAAATAAAGATACATGTCACCTTAAAAACAATCACTTCACGTAAGACAAATACAAAGTTGTACTATTAGTTTTAGAAATTAAATATTTTGGGTAATAAAGAGTTATTAGCACAGATTAACTCTAGATAATGTGAACGAAAATATAATTAACACTAGTATGACAATGAATATAACATAAGCTCTGTATATAAAAAGTAGTTTAAGATCTGATCATCAGGATGAACAAAATGTTAGTCAACATTGTACCATAAATGTGTAAAAGTGGTATTTTATTATTCCACATAAAAAGACTATTATGGCAAAGAAAATAGTATGCCTTTATACCTTACTGAGGTTTTCAAACAATAATTGGAAAAATTCCTTTCAGAATCAGTGATTATTTGTTTATTTATTCATTTGTTCAAAGGATTTTTATTGAGAATCTACCACACACCAGGCAGGAACATGGCTTACCCTATAGTGGAGAAATGGAAATTAAGCAAGTAAATTAAATAACTTCAGGTAGTGATTGAAATATGCTATGATGAAAATAAATCAGGGTGACTAGGAGCTCCCTGACAAGACAGGGAAATCTCTTATGATGTAACAAACTGAGATGAAAATATCAAGGAGCTGGCTCCATACAAAAATCTTCATATAATGATGACTAGCATTTTGTTCATCCTCGGTAGCAAACTGAGATGAAATAACATCAAAGAGCCAGCTCTATGCAAAAATCTGAGGAAGAGCCATCAAAGGACTTAATGCAAAGTCCCTAAGTTGGGAAAAAGTTTGATACAGTCAATGAAAAAAGAAATCCAGTGTAGCTAGAGCTACTGAGTGTGAGAATAAGGTACAAAAGAGACAGGAAAAAGGCCGACCAGGATGAGTTTTATGTGCCAGAGGAAAGGAGCACAGACTTTATTCTAAGTGTAATGAAAGACTTCCACTTCTGACCACAACAGAATAATCTGGATCACATCTACTCTTCTGCTGAGAACAAGTATAAAAGCTGGAGAAATGACATAAAAGAAATGACTGAAGCCATCAGAAAACAACAAAGGCAGATAGGACATAAAGGGCTAAGATCTCAGAATTAGAAAGCCCATCCATGGAAGCTCCATATTGGCCTCCTCTTTTCCTCAAGGAATTTGCTGATTCCTAGAGCTACAAAGAGCACACAGCCAAAAGCAGCAGCTGGGGGCTTTTGCAACCTCACTGGACTAAAGAGACAGAGGCTGGAGCTGAAGACACTGAAAGAGAAGAGATGTAAGGGGGTCCCAAGATGCTGCATGCACATTTCCCTCAATGACCTAAGCTGCACAAAAACAAAAGGAAAAAATAAGAACCAAGCAGAAAGCAGCAGTGGAGAGGCTAAAAAGCTGAGCAAAGCCTTCAGCAATACTGTAGTGCTGGGAGACCAAGGTTGGAGTTCAGACTCTGCCAGGGCAAAAGGGCTCTGAAGTAAGGGCAGTCTACAAATAGACCTAACCCAAACAAGGTCTACAACCCAGAAGATGAAATCCTTCTATATATGTAGGAAGTCCTATCATCTATAGCCTTCTTATTTTTTCACATAAAACATCTGAGATTTAGTAAAAAAATACCAGGCAGAGAAAGAAACAAGACCAAACCAGAAACAAGAAAAGCAAAAAATAGAAAGAGACACACAGATGAGACAGATTTTGCAGTTATCAAATAAGACTTTTAAATAGCTATGGTTAACATGTTTTTTAAGCATAAAAATTTTTCTTTTAAATTGCACCAAAGAACTAGAATTTATAAACAAGAGCCAAATGAAAGATCTAAAACTTAATAATGCAAGAACTAAAGTTAGTAATTCAAAAGGATATTAAGCACATTAGCAGAGAAGATTTAAGTCTGGAAAGCAAGTCAGTAAAAAATATCCAGACTGTTATAAGAAAAAAAGAGGGAGGACAATACAGAAAAGAGCTTATGGCAATATGAGACACAGGGAAAGGGCTGAAATGTACAACACTGGAAACCTAGGATAGACAGAATGGAACTGAAGCAATATTTGAATGCAGGCTTAGAATTTTCCAAAACTAACAAAAGTCATCAAGTTCTAGACTCAAGAAGCTCTATAAACTCCAGTGAGGACAAATACAAAGAAAATCACACATAGGCACATAATGGTAACACTGTTTGAAGAAAAAAATGAACCAATCTCAAGTCTTAGGTTTTTAATAGGATCAACTAGATAGGCAGCAATGCCATTTCTGGATGAGGAAGATTGAAGATGGAAGAGGTTTAGAAAGGCACTGAGAGTTTAGTTTTGAACATTTCGAGTTTTAGCTTCCAGTTAGATAAGCAAAAGTATGAAGTAGGCAGCTTGACATATGAGTGGAGAGTACATGGCTGACTCCCTCAGTTCCTCCGCTCTGTTCAAATGTGACCTGGTAAGTGAGGTATTCATTGAATACCCTATTATAGACAGGTAAGCCCATTCCCAATACATCCCTTACTCCCTTATTCTGCTTATTCTTCTTCATGGCACTGGTTACCATCTGACACATTATACATTTATTTGCATTTTTCTTTATTGCTTTTTCCCCCTGAAACAAGAACACTGCCTCCTCATAGGCAGGGATGTTGTCCATTTTGTTCACTGCTATATCTCCAATACACCTAACATGTAATCGATGCTCAATAACTTCTTGTCAAATGAATATAGTAAGTCCAGGAGAGATTTAAAAAGCAACTCTCCTCTGCTGAAGAAACTAGAGCATACAATTTGAATCAAGTATGCTAAGTTCTAAAAGTTTTACATATTTTCTCTCTAATCCAACCAACACCACCTTACTCTCTATTGTTTATCAGAATATAAAATCAAAAAGATACCATACGTGAGCACTCTCAGGTATTTCTTAAGAGCCTTATTCTGCTTGTGGTCGTATTGCAGATACCTCCCGGAGTTCTAGTTTTCCTCAATTCAGCAAAGGTCATAACTGAACGTATGTGACAGCTATTAATTTTTAAATCTAACGTTAAAACTATATATTTAGATTCACAGATCCATATGACTTTCTTCTTGATACTTTGCCTATGGATATATGAACTCATTAGTGGGTAAGAGTAATACCCTGTAATGGCCAAGACAAATGACCTCAGCTTGAGATGAAAATTCAAGCTTTTTAAAAAAATCAATAATAAAGCTCTTTATCAAGTGTTTTATCAAGCAACTAAACCTTAACCCATATGAAAATCACCATATTTTACATACCATGCCAATATAGCTTGTATAAAGAAAATAAACATCCTAGTACATTTTGGAAACTTTCTTACAAATCTTTCACTATTAAAACCTTTCCCTATTAAAACCTCTGGTTCCAAATAGTTTTATGCAAAACATGTTATGTTTTATCTCCTAATTGCAGTGTTCAGCTGTAGAGTATATGACTGTTTTTCAGTATTTTTGTGTGGGTTATAAACTACTTTAAAAAAATTTTTATAGAATCTATGGAAAGAGCCACTCCTCATCTTTCTTAATGACTTTCTTAATGATTCATTAAAAGGACAATTATAATCAAAAAGAACCTTAAAAGAATAACTCAGTGTTCCACTAGTATCTTAGAATTACTTTTTACAAGCACCTGTTTTTTATCTCTATTAAAAATAAATTTAGGCTAGGCGTAGTGGCTCCCACCTGCAAGCAATCCCAGCACCTTGGGAGGCCAAGGCAGGTGGATCACTTGAGGCCGGGAGTTCAATACCAGACTGGCCAACATGACAAAACCCTACCTCTACTAAAAATACAAAAATTAGTCGGGTGTGGTGGTGCATGACTGTAGTCCCAGCTACTCGGGAGGCTGAGGCATGAGAATCACTTGAACCCGGGAGGCGGAGGTTGCAGTGAGCCAAGATTGCACCACTGCACTCCAGCCTGGGTGACAGAGCGAGACTCTGTCTCAAAAAATAAATTTAAAGTCAACACACTTCATCAAATACACATATATAAAAAGCATACTGTGGTTACAAAGCAAAGACTTCATTCAAACAACATAAAAAATGTATATGAATCACTGAGGAAGGTAATTTAACAAAGATTACTTTAATACAAGTTAAAGTTTTACATTTAAAATGTTTTATGATTTTGTATTAGTAAGAATGACTGAAAGATGAAGGAAAAAAATCAGAATCAAACAAAATGCCTTATACTCTAACACGTTACATAATTATTTTAATGTACACAAAGCTTATTTGTGTAAATATCAAAGCCAGGTTTGCAGGTGGGAGCCACTACGCCTGGCCTAAATTTATTTTTAATAGAGATAAAAAACAGGTGCTTGTAAAAAGTAATTCTAAGATACTAGTGGAACACTGAGTTATTCTTTTAAGGTTCTTTATACTTTTTTCCTAAGTTTCAAATGGTGGGGAGGAAAAAAATCACAGTGGTTTCAGCTAACTTCAACATTATATAATCTTTATCATTTCTTACTGCTAGTTTCAAAAGAAATAAAGCATCCTAGATATTTTTTTTCATATGGCAGAGTTCAGAAAAGAGGGAGAAAACGTCTCCTTTTGCCTCTGTTCTGTACTTGCTTTTCATGAACTTGCTTTGAACTTTTAAATTTGTCATCCCAGTTTTCATTAAAAAGCAAAGTGAGTCACGATCTCCTGTACAGAATTAGAGCTATGGATAATGGAAAAATAATCTCCAGGTGAAATGAACACTAGGAGGAGGTTAAAACTCCTACATCCTAAGAAAGATTTGGGAGTTTTTCTCAAGCCAAAAGGAAATATAAAAGCCTAACAAACGGTTTACATAAAACATGGCAAAAAGTACACAGATGCTGGTTAGTATCATCTGAAAAGACTGGATGAGACAGGTTCATAATTCTTTTCTTTGAAGGAATTATTTTTTTAACCCAATGATCTTCTCATCCAATTATATCTAAAGCTTCCCAGAAATCAAAAGCATGAAGAAAAATCATAATCAATCTTTCCAGTATTTAAAGATCATCAAAAGCAGTGGTTTCTATCATAGTAACAGACTTTCCAGTGTTTAGAGAAATTAATCTAATAGATCACTGTTGCCCAGTGTTTGACATCTACATCAACAAACCAAGCAGCACCCAGAAGCTTGCCTTTTATTCCCCATGAGCTCATTACATCTGATTCATCTCAGGAGTGAGCATCTGAAGGTGGGTGGGACAGGTTTCCACTGGGACCAGAAAGGGCCCAACTCTGCTTATCTCAAGTTTAAAGAATTCCAAAAAGTGATGAGGTTGTAACCTGGGCTTCTTTCCTCTGAAAGAGAACTGAATGAGCTCCATTTACTCTTGACACATCTCTCCAAGGCAGCTCTCTAAACCTAACGAGCCTTTAAACATAGCCCAGCAGCAAAACTGATTTTTACAGGGTTATAAAGTCATTGACAAATATTCACTGAACACCTACTAAGTGTTAAACACTCTGCTCAGGGCTAGGGATTTCAAGGCAAACAAGATCCAGTTGCTAATCTGCGCAAAATAAAAGTAAGATTTGAAAATGTAAAAGCAGTAGTGGACTTCACTGAGTTCCTCTGGTTTAAGATACATTCCTTCTCACCCCTATTCTTTCTCAAATAATGTTCCTTCTGCCTGTAGACCCTCTTTCTCTCTTGTTAACTCCTACTCATCCTACAGAACTCAGATTAAATGTCACTTCCTGTCCTAACCCTCCTAGGTTAGATTCAATGCCCCTGTTACATGTCTCCAACAGCACCCTCGTCATCTTTATTGGAGATGTTTTGCTTCTAACCATAACTGCTTCTCTAAGGGTCTGTTCTCCCTGCTATTTTGTGTCACCTACGTGGTCAGAATTGTCATCTTTTTGTTCTAGTCTCCGCCATCCACAGTGCTCAGTATACGGTTGGCACTCTAAATAATTTTTCTATCTAAAATAATATATGGTCATTGTCTGATAAGGAGTAACAGCCAACTTAAGTTTATTGCTATGATAAGCAGTTTCTGAACTTCAAGTTATCGTTTTCAACTCTGAAACAGCCAACACATATATTAACAGATTTTTTTTTCATTTAAAATGGCTCGTTATAAGCTATGTCCCTCTATAAGCTACAAACTTCAAAGAGAATTATTTAACATATCTTCCAGACATTCAACAATGTTTCGTTCTTTTTCATTTTAAACTCAGTGGTTTTTTATTAGATTCAAAAACCTCTTAATCAAAATTAAATCTCCTTTGAAACATTGTCCCCAAAAATAAGAACTGGTATTGAAGTTATATTCACCTTAGAGGGGTCATATCTTCTGAGAGTTTCCAAGAGTTTTGGAACCTGTATTCTTGTCTCTTCTTCACAGAAGAAAATCCAAGATGAATTTCTGCTATATGTTACAGAAAAGCTGACAAAAAGAAACAAGTTTCAGTAATCACTTCTGTAAAATGAGTTAATAATAAGGTTTAAAACTGATCCATAGGAAATGAATGCAGGGTACAAAGAATGGCATATCTAGTTTATTTCCTCTATATTTTTCTTCAGCTTATAGAAAAGCCAGATGCTAACGGTTTATAAAACAGCTAGAGTTCTTAAAGTTAATTCTCTCCATAACAACATTAGTTCAGGGGACAAATAATTTTCAAATATCAACTTGAAGCATTTTATCTTTTAAGAAAAAGCACATATAAAAACAAAAGCTATTCATGATTAAGAACCAATCATCGAGAAATTTGATTAAGGTAGTAATCATAAAAAGTAAAACTCAAATTTACTTCACTTACTGACTGAGAAAAACCACAATCTCTTAATAAAAAGACTAGGGGCATAAAAGTGTTGAGGTCGGAATGTCAGTCATTCACACGTTGTGAGTTAAACGTACTGCGGTAATAATGGAAGTATGGTCCATGCACCTTCTTGCTTAGCTAGCTGATGAAGGAGGAGGACGCTGGGGAGCTCCTGAAAAAACAATGATCAAAGAAGATAAGTATGAACTGACCACTCCAAAAAAGTTTAAAAAGAAAAGAAAAGGTTTGGCTTAAAATGCAGCTATTTCTAGAGCCCTGACATGGTACTCTTCACACCACTTCTTTTTCCTCATTTTCTCCAGGAGCTACAAGAAATGAAGTATTTTGGCTGAATCCATGCAACCTCTGCACCACCCATGCACTCAAACAGGGCTCAAGACCTACAAGGAGGGTCTTCCCTGACTCATCTGTGAAGGTCACTTGAAGGGAAGAGCCCGGGGAAGTAGTGAGGGATAACTCAGAGGCACAGAAGCAGGTTTTTATTTTATATACAACATATGGAACATGTTAAAAGGAAAACCTTTTGGCTAAACTAGAGGATACAATATCTGATCTACCTCATGTGCAAAAATTACTTTTTAAAGTTCTCTAAACACATTAAAACTCCCTGATAACAAAAAGTTTTGGTCTAGAAATATAATCCTTAAATTACTCAGGCAGTAATAGCATAATAATGGAACTGACAAATTTATAAGCATAGGAGGCACTAAAACTCAGAAATAAGACACAACTGTGCTTACATAAATTATATACACATATATAAAGAGAGATTTTTAAGGCTAGGAGTGTTAGCTTTGAAACAAAACACTATTTGCTACATTTCAAGTTGTTACAAAAGCCAAAAGTCAAAAATTTCATATCTGATATGCTTAAACCTCCTCCCCCAACAAACTGTATTATATCCTGTGTTTTATACTAACTATAAAACTATATTCCTAGTAGCCATTACAGACAAAAGAATTTAAGAATAAGTGCCTAAATATGTGAAATATTACTGGACTGATGTGGGTTCCACGGCAGTCTTAAAATTCATAGATATTTATTATGAAGAACACAACAGTCTTTAATATAAATCTTTGGAATTAAATTTCAAGTAAACCTCATTTATTTATTTTATACAGTATTCAACTTCCATGTACAAATATAAAATGCAAAAAACAGTAATCAAAGGTTAAATCAGATAAACAATGTGGTATGTTAGAAAGAAAGAGTAAACCTTAAGACTGAATTAGCAGTTACCCAATATAAATAATTAGGGGCCTTTCTACCATTGCTTCTGAATTATGCAGTAATTTTCACAGTCTTTTTAAAATTCCAGCAAATATATATATTTGTGAAGGATTACATAAGAGCAAAAAATCATGTGTAAAGAAACTAATAATGTTACTATTTGCATAAAACTTTAGAATTATGGGTAAATGCAAATGTGAGCTAGACAAGAAATATAGCAAATAATTTTAAAAGTTTTACATAAAAGAAAGCAGTAATGAGTTATGTATCAATTAAAATTATGAAGAAAACTTTGTAACAATGGAAATGTCTTTTATGTTTAATAGAAAAAAACAGACATGATTCTAAGAATAAAACAAAATCCTAGATGAACAGACTAGAGGAACCAGAAAGTGAAAATATTTGTATCAAGATGATAGAATGAGATATATGCTTTAAAAATCCTTCAATGTAATTAAAACATAGCTAAGTTTTTTAAAAATTGAAGGAAAATGAATGCACCTCAGAAATTTACTTCCAAACAAGTATTATACTTCCTAATTATAGGATATATATAAAGTAATATCAACAGCTATTAATTGAGAAAAGGTTTCCTTTGATGCCTAGACAGTAACCTCAGCAGAAAGACTACAAGGGCACTTTGCTGGCAGAGATTAGAAGACACGCTTATGAATAACTCTGTCACAACAATAAAAATGTGGCAGGCAAAGGTATAGGTAGTGCAAACAAGGAATCACATCCTAGATTGAAATAAACTCTATGGATTATCAGTAAAGTCATTCATAGCTCCATTACATTTGCTTACTAAATCATATACTAGATTTCATATTTGCTTCAGTTTGAGAACACAAGATCAGACAAATTTTCTGTCCCTCTATATCTCCAAACAACATTTCAAAAGCTAGCATGCCTTGTTAATAACACTCTCCAAAGGTGAGTACTCAAAAATACAAAGTAGGTGCTACCTTGGCACTCAGAGACCTGCTCTTGATTAACTCTTGAGTAAGCCAAGGTCATCTTAATTATAAATAAATTTTAATCTACTAATCCCCAAAAATGCCCAAGAGCTTTTATTCTTGTCATATATATACATACATACACACACATATATATACGCAAATGCACACAGAGAGCCAAACAAACATAATACACTTAGATGTAGTAGCACCTTAAAGGTAATTATCCAAAAGGTTGCAATAAAATTTTTTATCAAATGATCTTATCTCAGTTCCAACCACTTAGGATTACAATAATTTATATCCCATTTATCACCATTACAAGATTTAGACTTCCTTAAAGGTAGTGTCACTAAATGCTACCATTTTAGATTCAAAGTAACTTTTTATTTTTGGAGATGGAGTTTTGCTCGTCACCCAGGCTGGAGGGCAATGGCACGATCTCGGCTCGCTGCAACCTTCACCTCCTGGGTTCAGGCGATTCTCCTGCCTCAGCTTCCTGAGTAGCTGGGATTACAAGCATGCACCACCACATCTGGCTAATTTTTGTATTATTAGTACAGATGGGGTTTCACCATATTGGCCAGGCTGGTCTCGTACTCCTGACCTCAGGTAATGCACCCGCCTCAGCTCCCAGAGTACTGAGATTACAGGCATGAGCCTGTGATTATGGATTACACCATGTCCAGCCTCAAAGCAAGTTTTTAAATAAGTAACTGGAAGTATAACTCAAAAACAGTTTTCAAATTAAAATTCAAGGGGAAAATATGAAAATATTATATCAACACTACCAAGAGCTGTCTGGAATAAAGACACAGTAAAGGCATTCACGCATGCAACGACTGTCTTCAATCTAAATGATGCCTAATCATGCTACTATTTCAAACCTAAAAGGTAATTCAAAATTCTCTTGATTATGCGATAATGCCGTATCAGAGGCAAGCATAAAGGAGCTAAAAATACAAATGATCAAATATGGATAAATGACAGAAAAGGGAAAGAAAATAAAAAGGTTGACTGCAGTAATTTAAACTTTCATGTCAATTGTATTCATCTCTTTGAATCAAAGTCTGTCTCTATCAGCATCCACTGGTGTCACAATCACTTTGAAGACAGAAAGCCTACTGAACTTTCAGTCAGTACTTCCCTGGAACATATTTGTTATCAAGGTATGAATTCATATTTAAAGCAGCCAATAATTATTGAGAGCAAACAAATTTAAAACCAACATTCTAATTCATTAGTTGGTTCTTATACATATTCATCATCCTCATTGGGGAAAGGGGTTTGATTCCAATATCACAGCTGAGTATTCTCACAATATTTTGAGAATGGAGAAGGGCCATTATTCTTAATATGGAGGGGAAATCATTAAAAATTTATATAGAGAAATATTAATAGTATGAATGAAAAAGCTAACTTTGAGTATGGATTAAAATCGATAAATATTTAAAATATCATAAATAACCTTAATTATTCAGCAGATTTGGTTTTGAACCATTTTACTTTTTCTGCCTGAGCGGAAATAATTCAGCAATTAAACTAACATGCTGCTGGTCTTTCCCTTGTCAACAGACTATTTGCCAATATTTGTCATTAACTTCTAAAACTAGAAGTACATGACTTTATAGTCTCATTCAGTCTCATTATTCAGACCACATGCTAAATTAGAAAGTAAGAGCCAGCACACTGGTTCAGTATTAGGCAAAGGATCTAAAAAACTGAACCTTTAAGACTGATTCCATTTCAACTGTATGTCTAAATTCCAACTACTATATCATTCTGAGGCACTGAACTGAGCTTTTAGAACAACAAATAAATTATGGTGAAAATTAACATCTGTTTATTGTTACAGTTTCTTCTGTAAGAGGTAGGTACGTCTTATGAGGATAATAGAGATGTGTAATATGCTATTTGCAACATATATCAGACAGATTCACTAGCCTTTAGAAATCCAGTGTTCATTTATGGCCCCCAGCAGATTATATGTGATGTTATAATAACACACCTTCCAGGAATCTGAGGCTATATTATGAAAAAAGAGAAGATGTCTCTGGATATCTGTCTTAATCATTAAATGTCCTTTCCTAGCAAGAAAAAATATTACCTAATTATTTAGAGATTTTTGTTTTTATGAACGATTTACTTTGAAACGTATTACTAAGTCCATTTTATAGCCCATATAAATCTATTTTAACTAATAATTCGTTCACTCACAAAAGGCTGTAAAGCTCAGTATTTAAGGACCCAAGTTTTGGAGCCAAAGTACTTGCCTCTGAATCCTGGCTCTATTTCTTCTGAGCCATGCAACTTGAGCAAGTTTCTTATCCTAGTTGTGCCTCTGTCACCTCGTTCTCTCATGTGTGTGTGGTAAGCATGTGACAACTATTAACATTATCATCAATTTTGCAATATTTTTTTGAGCAACTACTATGTACCAGGTACTGTTCTAGGAACACAATAAAGAAGCTGTGATAAGACAGGCAGAGTCCCTACCCTCTTAGATCTTATGTTCTCATGAGGGAGACAGGCAACAAGCAAATAAATCTACAATATAATGTCAGGGATAGAGGCCATAAGGACAGAGCCACGTGAAGGGATAGACTGAACAGGACACTGTTTACCAACCAACACTGGTTTGCCACACAAGGGATCATGGCCCCACCTGTGTATCAGGAGGCAGCAAGGCAGAGACAATAGGCTTTGGAGCCCCTTAGAACTGAGGTACAAGACCGGCTCCACTATTTGATTAACCTCTCTAAGCCTCAGTTTCCTCTCTGACACAGGGTATAGACTTCTCCAGGAAGTAAAGGGGTTCAAATGCCAGGCAGGCAAACAGAGACAAATGGTCATGACACAGCCTTCCAAATAGTGTGAAGATTTCATTACTGTTGAGCAACTTGGCCTTGGGTCTCAATGTTCTATTTCCTGTGATGCATGAAGTTCTATATAAAGACACATGTATAAAAGATGTTTCTAAGAATGCTAGTTGTATATGTGAAAAAGGACAGTATTATTTCAGTGAGAAAATGTGTATATAAAAAAAATTCTATTTTCTCCTTGGGCATCCTGCCCAGGCCCTTGCCCAAAGTAAGTATTCAATCAATGAATGGATTGATAAATTTGCATCCAACAGCAATGTAATAAAGTCTCCAATTTAATAAATAAAAATACTATTAATGCCTATCAATTTCTAAAAATAAAATTAACTTTTAGTAAGCCATTAAGCATCCAACTACTTTCACCTCAAAAGTTTAATGATACACAGCATCAAAAGGCTGAGGCAATAAATCACACTCATGACTCTCAAAGTTAACCTTTTAATGAAGTAATTCACACAATCTCCCGGTCAATAAAAAAAATTCTAAAATTAGAAAACGCCAACCCATCTTTCTCAAGCTTCTTTACACTAACCTATGAAAGGCTCTGCTAGCTTTCCTGGCTTAAATGAAAATCAGGTTTTGGTTTCTTTTTAACTAATGAGCCAAGGACCTAACTCTTCTCAAGAAAATAATGATTTCCAAAACTTTCTGCAAACAGCAGAAAAAAAAAAATTTGTAAGGTTGAGATTATGCCAGGTTTTAAATAAAGGGTTTATAGTTTCACCAAAAAAGGCTACAAAATTAGAAGTGTCTGTTCTCTTCAAAAGCTATATAGTTTGGGGTGGAGAGAGTACAGAGGTCTCCAAGCAGCTAAGTTAGCTCCATTTGGTCTAATGCAGAAAATGTAATCCAACCTCTGACCTCCCAACCTCTGCCGCCAATAATGAAACCTACCCCATCCCCAAATATTCCTTCTACAGTGGCTTACTTCCCTGGTCACCATCCAAAGTGATTCCCTGGCCAAGCATGACCCTGGCATTGTGATGAGGTTAAAGTTCCTACTTCAGTGTCTTCAAATGGTGCCTGGATCCTTGCTTTACTAGAACCTACTAAAAGCAAAGCAATTATGCTTTATCTTCTCTCCTTCATTGCTTCTAATATAATCTTATGTAAAGTTCCTTTGGGGAACAATAATGGTGTTATACTATGGTGTTATACAGGAACAATAATGGTGTTATACTATGCTTTTGAAGCTATAGGAAATACATGTATTGAAGCTATACGATATGTATTGAAGCTATACAATAATGGTGTTATACTATGCTTTTGAAGCCATAGGAAAGATTATCTCAGCATCGGATCCCCTTGGTGACTAGACCCCAGGTTCTAGAAGGAAAAAAAAAGACTCTCAGTGACAGTTTTTCCATTACAGCATAAATTCAGGATACTTAATAGTATCACCTCTAGAGGCTGAGCTGTTTGGTCTCCTGTTTCATGTAATGAACAAAATATCTAATATAAGAATGTTTACACAAATATCCATCCAAGAAGGAATTTTAAGTTGAAAAAACAGAAGTCAAATCATAGTTGACACAGATGCTGTGCACATAATAGGCATTTGAACAAAATAAACTCAAGCAGCTGATCAATTAGATCATCATACTAACTCTCCTTACGGGTTTCTGCTTAACTCATCTCCACTTTGCTTTTTGTTTGCATACCTCTTTAAATAGTCAATCTTGATCACTTCACATTACCCTTCCATCTGTGACAAAGGGAGAAAAAAACCCAGGGGAAAAAATTGCTCTTCTTCAAACTCTGTATTCTTCTAGGTGCAGATCCGCATTTAGGAAGCCACAGTCATCAGCCCCATCCCCACTCTAACCAACCCTCCTTTCCATTCCCTGCAATCTAAAAAGATCACATTCTACTCCTGACACACACTTTACTCATCCCACAAACTGTTCCCTTACAAATTCCAGTTCCTACTTGGCATCCCAAAAGTAGACCTCCCTGGCAATTCATGTCTTTATCTTCCAGAACTATGTTCTAAACATGTCCTCCAGCTAATTTTCCCTGTCTTCCTACCGGATTTCACAGAAGTCTTCCCTCATTCAGGCTTCACATGCGCAATTAGCACAGTGTCAGCTCATACTTTTTACATATTACTATACAGCTTCAAACATGTATCGTCATTCTCAAGGCCCCCATGTGTTGTCTACAGATGTCTTTTTACATTCAAAAGTGCCTAATATAACCATAGATGCCCAATTAATTGTTGAGTAGACTTTTTTTTCTTTTGAGATGGGGTATTGCTATGTTGACCAGCGTGGTCTTAAACTCTTAGGTTCAAACAATCCTCCCGCCTCAGCCTCCTGAATAAGTAGGACTACAGATGTTCCTCGCCTATTGAGTAAATCCTTTAAAACGCTGATTCAGTACTTGTAATTTCTGCTTTCTGATATACTCATTTATATTATGAAATAGTTACCATCTACCTTGTAAAAACAAGAATACACTTTCTAAATTCCTTTCTAATCCTTTGTGCCTGAGCAACCTAGAATGGTACTCTGTACATAGACTAGAGCCTGATAAAGTCAGCTGAGTTGCAGATTGGAAAGAACATATAATTATAAACTTTAGAGCCATTATAACTGCATGATAAGCTTCAAAACTGGAGATGGAAATGACCACTTACAATGACCTTTATTCTAGAAAACAAAGGAAACAGCTTAACTCTTCTACTAACAACTGCAGATACAGTGTTAAATATCAGATTAAAAGTTAGTTTAGGTTCTTTCTTGTTTTTATATTCACACTCCAATGATGAAAAATGTTTGTGTTTTTAATAAGGCTGCATTTTAGCACCTTGAGGCAAAACAGGTATAGGTAATGACTTGCCTAAGCAAAGAGAATAGCTGGAAGCAGATGCCTAATCACAGAAATCATTAAATTTTTGCACCTTAATTTTTTGGCAGACTTTGTAGTCAAGTGCAACCCGACAGAGTAATGACTAAACAGCAGTTCTAGACATCTGGTATTGTGGGAGGAATATATATTTTGAGCTATCAGATAAATATTCAAATGATAAAACTTACTGCTGACTTCTCCCTCACCAAGCAACTTTTATGAATGTTCACGGTAGGCAAATCAATGAAGAAACCAAAATTGCAATCTTCATGCTTCATAGTTGGGGTGCCAAGTGACATGAGGGTCCCAGACATCCTGTCCCTTAGAGGCACGGTGCATACCTGCCACACCAAGCTGCTGAGACACCCCTTTGAGGGTCGGCCGGCTCCCACCACGGCACTGGGACGCCCTGACTTCTGCCTCTTAGCTTTGCCCTTTCTCAGCTCCCATAGCTGAGGGAGCCATCAGTTCTTTCTCAAGAGCATGTCCATTTCCTAAAACAGCCTCCTGTAGGCTGGGCACGGTGGCTCACACCTGTAATCCCAGCACTTTGGGAGGCCAAGGGGGGTGGATCACCTCAGGTCAGGAGTTTAAGACCAGTCTGGCCAACATGGTGAAACTCCATCTCTACTAAAAATACAAAAAAATATCAGCTGGGCATGGTAGCGGGTGCCTGTAATCCCAGCTATTTGGGAGGCTGAGGCAGGAGAATCGCTTGAACCCAGAAGGCGGAGGTTGCAGTAAGCCGAGATTGCACCATTGCACTCCAGCCTCGGCAACAAGAGCAAAAAACTCCATCCCCCCCCCAAAAAAAAGACAGACTCCAGTTAAATTTTAACTGAGGAGCTCTCCTGCCTCTTTCAAGTGACTTTGCCTCCCTATGCTGTGTGAATTTCAGCATTTAATTCTCAGAAGTTGATCTTATTTCTCTATTTTCATGTAGTTATAGGTCAAGTTATCTCATCACTGTACCCCAGGTATTGTCTACAGACCCTGTGGATTTCTTTTTTTTCTTTTTTCTTTTTTTTTTAGATGGAGTCTCACTCTGTCACCCAGGCTGGAGTGCAGTGGTCACTGCAACCTCCTCTGCTTCCCAGGTCCAAGCGATTCTCCTCCCTCTGCATCCCAAGTGGCTGGGATTAGAGGAGCTTGCCTACACCCAGCTAATTTTTGTATTTTTGTATAGACAGAGTTTTGCCATGTTGGCCAGGCTGGTCTCAAACTCCTCACCTCAGGTGATCTGCCAGCCTAGGCCTCCCAAGGTGCAGACATGAACCACCACACCTGGCCCCATTCATGGATCTCTAAAGTGCTATTCATGAAATAAAGTCAACTCTTAATCATACATGAGGCATAAAACAAACCAAAAAAACTCTGTAAAAGAAAACATGATCCAGAATCAAGTATAATTGCAAATCCTAAAATCTTTCTGGACAGTTCAACTTCCAAAAGACTTGTTAATCCAAAAATGAAATTACCTAAGCCATAACAGCTCACTCTGGATCTTGTGAGCAAATTAAAATTTTGTCATTAACTACTTCGGTGTTCTTAGCTGGCTTCCATCCAAGGAAAGAATTTCACAACAACAATAAGAGACTATCTTATAATTAAAGGGAAGCTTCCTTATTGCTTCAGTCTAGACTCTACTTACTATCACAGAAATTAAACGCTGGGGATAAAGGGGGGTGCACTGCTTAACGATATTGGTTAATTACTTGCCTTTAAATGTAAAACCAATATTGCCACCTAGTGGCAATCTAAGTCCCCTACTCAACAGGTTGCCTAAACTGCAAATTGCAAATAAAGGACAATTAAATTAAGTATAAGCGTAATAAAGTTAAATAGATAAATAGAAGAAAGTACTAAAAGAGTCAAATACCTGAAAGAAATGGAGCTACTTCCTAAGCTTCAAAAGCTAAGGAAAATGAATCAATGGCAATACAGTTTCTAATGCTGTGTGTGTCTGGCAATCCACTAGGCACTATGGGGCATGTAAAGAGTAGGGAACAGGTCTCACCTCCCTCTAGAGTCTGAAGACAGAACAGATGCACTGAAGGACAAAGTACACTTTGGGGGTGCATACATGAATTGCCAAATGAGCATCCCAGGAAATAGGGGTCTACAGATGAAAATGTCCATCACAGTGGACTGAGGTTACCTGCAACAACAGAGTCTGTCAGAAACCCTGAAGGCATTAGTAAGTGACATAAGCCAGTCACAAAAGGACAAATACCCTATTCATAAAACATAAAGCAGAATGGTGGTAGCCAGGGGCTGGGGGAAAGAGGAATGGGGAGCTGTTCAATGGGTACAGATTTTAGTTTCACAAGATGAAAAAGTTATGGAGATCTGTTGCACAACATGATTCCTCTTAATACTGCTGAGTTGTACACTTAAAATGTAAATTTTATGTGTTTCTTATCACAATTAAAAACAAATAACAACAGCAGCGGTTCCAGCAACAACAAAGCATCCCGAGGTCAGGGCGCAGGCCACAGTCACGTATCAGTCAGGCAGTTGGAGACCCTCTGAGGCCCCTTCAGAAATGTCGCATTACTGATGGTGATTTGACAGGCGGGTCCTCAGGTCTCCAGCATCCCACACTGCCCCTCCTCTCTGTATCCCTTCATACAGCCCTTCAGTCTGCTCCGACTCTGCCCAGCCCCTAGACCCTAGTCTTCCCCCAAGGCCCATGGCTCCCCCTGGAAGCAGCACCTTCAAGCTTCTAGCCACTACCTATATATGTTGCTGACTCTCAAATCCACCATCTTCTAGCCAAATCTTTCTCCGAGCATAAAACAAATATCCAGCCTCCAGCTGCTCACACCCTCACTTCGAATGTGACAACTGAAATCACTGTTACCCTTTAAATCTGAGAACCTGTCTTCAGCCTCACTCAGTAGCCCCACGTCATCTGAGTCCCAGCTGGGAGAGTCCCTGCCATTCTCTCCAGCCTGGGTCCATCACCCACCATTCTGGCCCTGCAGCACTCCTACACCACCCCTGGCCAGATCCATGACCCTGTCCCCAGCCCAGGGCTTCTGAAACTGCTGTGGTGGTGGGCATGCAGTAGTCTGTGACCCGCCCTGAGCAGCAAGACCCGAGACTAGTCCCACAGCTTTAGAATGCGGTTCCTAGCCCCGTCCTGGCTCTCTTAACTCGTCATTCTCCCTATGGCCACCAGGGGATGATTTTTTGTTTTTTCTTTGGGCCGAGTTTCACTTTTGTTGCCCAGGCTGGAGTGCAATGGCACGACCTCGGCTCACTGTGACATCCACTTCTCGAGTTCAAGGGATTCTCCGGCCTCAGCCTCCCAAGTAGCTGGGATTACAGGCACCCACCACCACGCCTGGGTAATTTTTTGTATTTTTAGTAGAGACAGGGTTTCACCATTTTGGTTAGGCTGATCTTGAACTCCTGACTTCAGGTGATCCATCTGCCTCAGCCTCCCAAAGTGCTGAGATTACAGGCATGAGCCACCATGTCCAGCTGGGATGGTTTTAAAACACAAACTCTACCGGGTCTACTCCGTAACAGCACTCCCTGGTAGTAACCCTCAACCAAGAGGAACTTTTAATTATAATAGTGACCGGGGTCACTGCTTCAGGTATTGCCAGAGGCGAGAGATGCTAAATGCCTTGTATGCCAAAAAGATACACCTCAGACTGCCAGGAGAGCCCTTGGAAAGGCCTGGCTCCCCAGAGGACATATAATTCTGCATGACCATGTTCCCTCCTGACTTCCCAGGCCTGTGGCCCACACTGCTACCCCCACTATCCACTGGCCCCAGGACAGCATCAATGCCCACACACCTGTGCTCCCACTTCTCACCTGGCCACCTTACCTGCTGTCCTCCTTACCCAGGAAGCCCTTCCCCTCCCACCTCAGCCTCAGCCTAGCTAGTGCCTAATAGGTAGGCTCAGTTCCAGGCTCAGCTCTTTCAGAAATCCCTCCTTGAGTACCACATCTCCTCCTCAGCTCCCCTGCTCCACATCACCATGGTAGGGGCCATCCTTTCTTTGTGTCCAAGTACACCCTTCTATCACTGCTCTTCCACCTTGCTTGAAAATTGCCTGCTGATGGCCTTTCTCCTCTCTGGGACTGTGCATTCTTCAAGTACAAAGACTATCTCTTGTTGATCTTTGCATCCCCAGTACTTTGCCCATAGTATGTCTTCAAATATCAAAAGAACAAATGAGAGGTTCATAGATAAATTCTGCAGACTAGGTGAGTCCTTGATAGAGAAACAAAATCCTGATTTTGGCAGAGACATCGATTTGTCACCCAGTATCCATGCTCCCTTCTCCCTTCTAGATTAGAACCCCTTGAGTTCTGGCTGAACCCAGGGCTACCCAACCAGACATTACCCTTCCCAGCCTGGGTGTACCCACATGATATGTCCTGGACACAGGTACATAAAGGGACACAACATATACAACTTCAAGGTAAAAGATCCTTAAAAGGAAGCAGTTCAGCCTCTACATGCTGGAATGCAGAATGTAGGTCAGCTTCAACCAAACAGGACAAGACACTTCATCTAAGTCACAGGACAGAGGAACCCAGAGCAGAGCCACCTCCCCAGGCCCCCACTGACTAGACTGTTGGGTGGACAGAAGTATATCTTCCATTTTTTTAAAAATTTTGTTTCAATACTGAAAGATTTCCATCTTCTTTAAGTCACTGTTATGTTGTCTGTGTTAGTCAAGTGAATCTTCTGATACTTTTTCATACTATCTCCAAAAGATTTAATTAATCATGAGATCATATTTTTCTAGCACCAGCTCATACCTAATTTTTTTCAACTCTTATTCCTAAACCCTGTGACTTGACTAAGATAAGTAAATAGCTATTTTATTTTTAAGAGGGAGGGAGCTTGGCCATTATCCATTTAAGAGTTAACAGGAATAAAATACGTATCTTACTTAAATTTTCATTTTCATTTGACAAATTTTTAGAGTCAATTCAATTGCCATATGCTAAATATCTACTATGTTCAAGGAAGGATCAAAAGAAGTGACTGCCCTCAAATAACTTGTGATTTAATACAGCATGTGTGTGCATGCACGTATACGTAAGGCTGAAGGTCCATACTGTATTTAAGGGAAATACAAGGAAACTTCTATTACAACAGAGAAGAAAGTAACTCTGGGAAAGAAAATATCATGATTTTTAAGGATTCAGTGCTCGGTTTTGAAGAATTAAAAACTCATAAGACACAGTCTATTCTCTGCTCTCAAAATTTGTAAAAGAGATAGGTAAATAATATACAATGAAAAGTATATAATAGAAGTTTGTACAAGACACAAAAGTGGTACCAAAAAGGAAGTAGCTTAGCACTGTGGGTCAAGATGGTGCACAGAAAACCTTTATCGGGATACCTGAGCTTGACAAGAACACAGGATCTACAATACGCAAAGCCACAAGGACTGAGCATGGGATATGGTCTGAATCTGCATCCCCACCCAAATCTCATGTGGAATTGTAATCCCCAACGTTGGAAGTAGGGCCTGATGGGAGGTGACTGGATTGTGGGGGCAGTTTCTCGTAGTTTAACATCATCTCCCTTGGTGTTGCTGTGCGGAGAGTGAGTTACCGAGAGATGTGGTTGCTTAAAAGTGGGTAGCACCTCCCAGCTCACTTTCTCCCTCCTGCTCCCTCTCTCCCTCCTGCTCCGGCCATGTGAGATGTGCCTGCTTCCCTTCATCTTCTGCCATGATTGAAAGTTTTCTGAGGCCTCCCCAGAAGCTGCCATGCTTCCTGTACAGCCTATGGAACCATGATCCAATTAAACCTCTTTTCTTTATAAATGACCCAGTCCCAGGTGTTTCTTTGTAGCACTGTAAGGATGGACTAATATGGCAAGTGATCCTAGAACCATAAAAAGTTGGAAGTTACTGGCAAATAAAGGACAAGGGGGTGAGCGGCAGATGATGAAGCTGGGATCCAGAGACAGGAACTTCAGTTAATAAGCTCTGGTGCAACTGCCCTGGCACAAGGGAACAAGCAACGGGGGTTCCTTCTGCTCTGCTAGATCCACACCTGCTCAGCTGCCTACCACTTTGCCTCAGCCTTGACAAACACCAAAGAGAAGCTATAACACACATATAACGGGAACCTCTAACCATCCTCCCCAGAGCCTAGAGTCAGTTTTAAGCATCCAGTGCTCTTGCACCTGGGCTCTATCCCTTGCAAAGACCCAGGGCCTCTCAAAAAAGCAGGCATACCCAGCCCCCAGCAGCACCCTCCCAACTCTCATTTTTTCCTAAGAGAAAGAAGAAGGAATACTTTATAATTTCTATTGCTTCCCACCAAAAGGTATGCACATGTCTTATTCCCACTGTAAACCAAGTCCCAGGAACCCTGCCCTGCTTGAAGGTGTGCTGAAAACTACTCTTCCTAGAAGAATAAAAGGGGAAAGGCAAGTAGAGAGCCAGCAATGAATATCCATTTGCAGAGAAATAAAATTGGCCAAAAATAAGATAAAATAAGAGTAGATGAACAGTAGAGGAAGTATTACGGCATATTCAATCGACTAGGCTTGCCTGGCAAGGGGTGTCGCTATCCGTATCAATGGCAACAACTATTGGTATGGATTAAATGGGGAAGATACATAGTCTAAAAAACACAAACCTGTCTCTGCAAGATGGAATGTACTGCTGGGAACAGGGACACATGCAGGAGACAGGGAAAAGGGTGCTCTTAATTCATATGAGTAAGGGATGCCTAACTGTGCTTCTGATGTCATCACTGATCACGTAATTTGGGGTAATTGCCAAGGTCTGACTAAGCAAAATTCAGTTAGAGCTTCCCTGGACCCACCTGAGGGAAGGATTATCTGGGCTCCTTGCTCCTTCTCCTCCCTGCAGCAGCCTGCATGTGGCCAACCCACTAACACCCCCAGCAGAGCAGATGGAAGAAACCAGCCAATCAAGGTGCTGCATGTCTGCCTCTCTAATAAAATCCAGGAAGGTTTAGTAGAAGAAAATCTCCAAAAGTTAGGTTTCCAGAAAAAAGAACAATTTTTAACGTATCAAGCTGCTCCTGTCTCTGACTACTGAAAAACAATCTACCTATAGCATGTATTTCTTTCCTCTCCCTTGAGAAAGTATGATGGTTCAAGTAGAGCAACCCAGAGAACCTAGCCTTGCAGGGACGCAGGACAGTTTGATACAGTTTATATATAAAGCATTTAAACATTAAACACAATAAATGTTATTCCAGGCAGTTCCTTGCCTTGAATACTGTAAAGGCTGTTTATGTTTCCACTGACATTTCTGACCCTTTATTCTCCAGTACACATGAAGAGAAAGAAAGCAGCGATCTGTCATGCACATATGTCTCTTGTCAAAGAGTCCTTTCCTGGGGGAACAAAAGGATGGCACTTATCTACAGGCAAGCACTTTGGTCCTGAAGACCATCACAACATGGTATGGAGGTCTTGATGGACTGACTTAGCTAAAGAAGAAAACCTCCTATAAGACAGCACAAAGTAGATCCTCCCTCACCCCAAACCTCCAGCATTATTCAGAGCAGCTTTACATTCTGTTCATGCCTATTTTAAATGTTATTAAAATGTACCTGCATACATAGATTTTTCTCTCCATAATCCTTCTGGAATACTAAATTATAAATCAAATCAAAAGTTAAATTAATGACATCCAATTAAAAAAGCAGATTAAGAGACTCATAGAAGAAGCACTGCACCAAGATTAATGAAAATGTTATTCCAACATGAAAATTGCTTTAGAACTTGTTACCAAAATTTTGAACATTAATTATCTCTATTTTAAGCTTTGCCTTTAAAGTTATTTCTTCTACTTCCTTTTATCATACTTCGTGACAAATCCACAGTTGCCCCACACAATTATACAGTTCTCTTAAATATATATATACACACACACACACACAAATTTAGAATATGATACTTCGCGCATTAGAAATTAACAAAACATTTTCTTTCTCCTTTTTTTTTTTTTTTGAGACAAAGTCCCTCTCTGCCACCCAGGCTGTAGTGCAGTGGTGTGATCTCAGCTCACTGCAACCTCTGCCTCCCGGGTTCAAGCAATTCTCCTGCCTCAGTCTCCTGAGTAGCTGGGATTACAGGCATGCAACACCATACCTCGCTAATTTTTGTATTTTTAGTAGAGATGGGGTTTTGCCATGTTGGCCAGGCTGGTCTAGAATGCCTGACCTCAACTGATCCACCCACTTCAGTCTCCCACAGTGTTGGGATTATAGGTTTGAACCACCGCGCCCAGCTGACCAAAATATTTTCAACAACAAATACTCAATATTAAATAAGCAAAATGAGTCAGAAGAGTTACACTCATCTAAATAAAAACTGATTCTCTACAGATGCAGTGTTTTGGAAAACATAAAGGTAATCAAGAAATACGTAACTGGCAGAACGCCCCCCACCCCACCAAGCCATCACTCCGTACCTGTGTAAGACCTGCAGCCTGCTTCAAGATGCTTTTTTTTAATTGCTCTGCTCTCTTTGCATGAAAAGAATTACTTTGACTCTGGATGACAAATACAATTTCTTTTAAGTCTAGAACAAAAAGAAATAGTTTTCAGGTATTTCTTTTTATACAATTATTAAAATAAACTTGAAAACAAGTGAAAAATAGCTACAAGGCAAGCCTTCAGGCAATAAACTCTTAAAGGGAAAAAAAAATCAATTCATATGTAATTCTAGAGACAAAATTCTCTCTCTTTTTAAACTGTTTCCAAAACTTCCTTCATAGAAGTTAGCAATAAGCTGACTGTACCCAGTCTATGGTACCAAACTGTGAATGTGCTCCTGCATCTGTCAGAAAGAATGACTGTAAATGTGTGAAAACATCTAGAACGATAATCTTCTCAGTAGCTGAAAATCTAATGTTTACAAATAGCTTTTTTAACAATTCCCACATAATCCTACACTGCGCTACTACCTGTTATGAGTTGAATCATGTCTTCCAAAATTCATATTTTTTAAGTCCTAACCCCTAACAATTCAGAATGTGACTTCATTTAGAACTGGGTCTTTACAGAGGTAATCAAGTTAAAGGGAGGTCATCAGGGTGAACCTTAATCCAGCATAACCAACACACACAGAAGGAAGATGATATGAAGAGACATGTAGAGAAGATGGCCATCTACAAGCCAAAGAGAGAGGCCTGGCACAGATCCTTCCCTTCCCAGCTCTCAGAAGGAACCAACCCTGCCCACACCTTGATCTCAGACTGCCAGCCTCCAGAACTGTGAGACAAAACATTTCTGTTGCTTGTACCAAGCCATATTTTATGGTACTTTGTTATGTAGTCCTAGCTCACTACTACACTACTTCAAGAATCTTCTGAGTGGCCCTTTCAGGTTAAACTCAACAGTAACTGCACATCTCTCATGAGTTCACAGGGTTTGTGAATAAATGACTCAATAATCCCTACCCTACCTCATAAGGCAGCTAGCCAGGATTAGGTGTTATCTCCAGGAAACCAGCCACAATTCCTCAGCAACAGGGCTTTAGTGCAAAGTGCTGCATCAACCCATCTACAATACCCCATGCTGGCAGTATTCACCAGCCTGTTAGAGATGCACCTGAAGGCAGCCAGCTTTTTACAACGGCAAGCAGGGAGAAAACCCAAGTATGTCCTGCCCACAAAGACCATGGAGGGCTTGCCAATGGAGGTGGCAGGGCTGCACCTCAGAGAAACACGTTAGGCCTCCCCAGGTTCTGAGCCTATAACAAAGAAATCGATAAAACAGTGATTGTGTCAGCATCCTGCCACCAGACAGGGATGTTGGCAGAAGGGAGGTGCCACATAAATTGTAGCCTTCAGCCAGATTGTCAGCAAAGCCATGTGGGGACCTTTCCCCGACCATGGATCTTTCTCTTTTAACACCTCAGCTCAGAGACCCTAATTTGATTTTAATTGTATTCCATTATATTTGATTGTTCTTATGCTCTATTCTATAACTCCATTCACTTATTCACTCGCTCAAATATTCACACAACAGATAGCTCCACAGTGAGCCATGTAGAGCCTAAAAATAATCTAAAATGCTCTTTGGTTAAAAATCAATAAAATATGCAAAAGGAAGTGCTGAACAACCTATTGAATCTGACCTAATTTCTTTTATTTAGGAGTTTATATAAATAGGAACATTCCATATACCTGTCTCTGTTTTAAATCAGCTTCTCAGCTTTATATGTTGGACTCATAGATTAGACTTAAATGGGTCTCTTCAGTTTCAACTGAATTGTTATCTTGGATCTACTACATTTGAAAAAATATAAATGACACATCTAAAGAGGAGTTATAAAGATTTCTTTTTGTTAAGAATGGAGTAAGGTGCCTCATTAGTGCAGTAGGTAGCACGTCAGTCTTATAAGAATGGAGTAAATAAGCCTCAGAGTATAATTTTTGTAAAATTTAATAAACAAGAAGATGCACACGCCCAATGACCCAGAAATTCCACTCTTATTAATCAATCTTGAGAAACTCAGATGAGTGTGCAAGGATATATAACAAAAGTATTCACAGTGACACTGTGTAAAAGAAACAAATTGGAAGCAATGAAAATATCGACTAACAAGATATATTAACTGGAATACTATATAGCAATGAAAATTAACCAGTACTACATGTATCAATCCAGAGGGATATGGTAGATAAATCTATATGGTAGATAAATATAGATAAATCTATATGGTAGATAAAACTATATGGTCTACCATACAGTTATAATACTGAAAAAAGCTAGTTGCAAAAGAGTAACTATATAAATCAATAGTTTATAATATAAACATATTTACATGTATATATATCATACATATACACACACAGCATATGAAGGTATAAAAGATTACATGAGTATGTTAAATACCAAATCAGGATAATGGTTAAAAGGTTTCAGCTGGGTTAATGGTGCTTAATTTCTTAATCTAGGTGATGTTTTATTTCTAAATCTAATGAACATATAATACATGAATGTTCATTATATTATTGTCTTTGTAACTTTTTATATGTTCAAATTACTTCATGATAAATTTTTTAAAGAGCAGATTTCTCTGTCAAATGGTTAATCCTAGCTGGGCATCGTGGCATGCACCTGAAGTCTCAGCTACTTGGGAAGCTGAAGCAGCAGGATTGCTTGGGCCCAGGAGTTTGAGGTCAGCCTGAGCAACATAACAAGACTCCATCTTTAAAAAAAAAAAAACAAAAAAAAGCTTAATCCTGCATTCACCACTCATCACAGTAACCAACTCCTGCCACTTCTACCACATCAGCAAAGCTCCCACTGTCTTCTCACAAAGATAACAGCACTTCCATGCAGGGAAGAGGATTTGCAAGAAGATTAAAAAGCAAGACCAGGCACGGTGGCTCACGCCTATAATCCCAGCACTTTGGGAGGCTGAGGCGGGCTGATCACCTAAGGTCGGGAGTTCCAGACCAGCCTGACCAACATGGAGAAATCCCTTCTCTACTAAAAATACAAAATCAGCCAGGCATGGTGGTGCATGCCTGTAATTCCAGCTACTCAGGATGCTGAGGCAGGAGAATTGCTTGAACCTAAGAGCCAGAGGTTGCAGTGAGCCGTTGCACTCCAGCCTAGGCAACAAGAGTGAAACTCCATCTCAAAAATAAAAACAAACAAAGCAAATTATTCCCATATATACCTGGGTCATGTCCTGTGAGTTGTATCTGTACTCTTTAACATAGCTACTAAGCAATTGTGCTGGCCCCTCCCTTTTTCCTATACTTCAATCATGCATGCTTCATTCATTCATTCAGCAAACATCTTCTGAATACCTACTAAGTGTAGGGCTCTGCGATACAAGGATGAGTGAGACCAGTCGCAGCACTGGAGTGTCTGAGCCTCATTCAGAGACAGGCCATTATAACACAAAGCAGTAAGTGGAAAACCAGAGCTAACTAAGCACAGGGCACAGAAATTCATCTGAGCTTCTCTAGGATGATTAATAAGAGTAGAATTTCTGGGTCATTGGGAATGTGCATCTTCTTTATTAAATTCACAAAAATTATTCTCTGAGGCTTATTTACTCAATTCCAGACGATTGGGGGCCAAGTGCAAAGAGAGCTTCCCAGAGGAGGTATTTCCTGAGTTTCCTTTAAAAAGCAGCAGACACACACACAGAGGGTAGCAGATCAGTGGGGTTATCACAGAGCCCACAGCCTGCAGTATCGCTGCAGCATCCTTGAGTGAACGACCATGTTTTTCAGGCATTTCTAAGAAAAGAAGCAGGGTGGGGTACAGTCGGTGATAAAGTTAGAAAGGGAAGCAGATTCATCAAGTCAAAAATCATGAGGGATTTATATATCATGCTGAGAAGCTTGGGCTCTAGATTAATCACTTTCAAATGGGGGAAGAGCCTCAGGAGCCAAATGGGGTCCCAGGCAGTGGGGCCTTCCCAAAGGAAGGAAGGTGGACACTGTCCCTAAGATGGAGGAAAAAGGGGGTGGGAAGACTCTCCCCACAGAAGGAGCAGTGAAGGTTTGGTACAGAAAATCAAATTTAGGGCCCGGAAAACATTAACGGTTAGGTATGGCCAAGGAACAGGATGCAAGGTGGGATTATCAAGGACAAGTCTAAAGGAGAAGGGAGCTCCTGTAACCCTGATCATAATGAATGCTGGAAGATCACTGACATGCTAGTCAGCCCCAACCCATTCCAGAAAAGAACCAGGTTAGTAGAGGTAGTACAATTCGGTGCTGCAAATAGCTTATGTGTTACAGCCTAAGCCATCCCTTCACTGAATCACATTCTGGCTGAGTCCAGATCCCAGAGCTTATCTTGCTAGCTGTCTTCTCTGTGTATGCCATCCAACCACCTGACTCAAGCTCCTGCTGCCCAGTCGACAGACCTAAATAAGACAATTCCTCCACGATTTCCTTATCATCTTGGTTGCACGTCTTTAAACTCACTGCAATTTGCCTTCAGCAAACACTGTCACAACTCAAGATGGATGGATCATCATTGTTTCTCCTCTAGGAATGGACAATAAATGGGCTGCAAACTAAATGCCTGACAATAATAATCAGAGTGACAGGCTAGAAGGGGAAGATAAAGAAATTAGTCAAGGATACCTAAAGGACCAATGCAATGCCAAAGCCAATGGTGAGCTGCAGAGAGCGCTCAGGAAAGGAGGCAGGACCAAGAGATAGTTACAAAACAATGCTGACGAGCAACGATTCTTCTCTAAAAGCAGAAGAAACCAAATACTCTGTATGTCTTCAGTTGCTCAGCACCTACCATTGGCTAAGCACTGAACTAAGTGCTCATCTTCCTGGTCAGAAATTACCTAGAAAAATGGGTTTCATCATGCTTGTGTTTTTCTGATGAGAAACCAATATGATTTTCTTCTGATAAAAGGTGAATAACAAGCCACTTTATGATTTAAAGCTGAGGGATAAAGATGCATGCATACACACATGCGTGCACACACACACATGCACGCACACATACACACATGCACACACATGCACAAAGCACCATTCCAATTATGTTTACTTGGTGAGAATAATCATACACTAGTGAATCTATCAATTAGGCAGCAAGCTGAAGGAGAATCAGCAGCCCGTGCATGGAGGCTATTTCCCAGTTCTGACTATGAGCCATGCTCTTGCTGCCCTCATTCTACCAGTGTCGCTGTGACTGCACGGGCAACTTTAGTAGCCTCCTGGTCCTGTGGGCTCACACAAAGACTGTGACAAAGAAGCCCCCTGGGTCTTTTTCAGATGAACTGATGCCAAACTAGGTATCACTCTACTTGCCATGTGCAAGTACAAGAATATAAATTTACTTGTCCAAGGTAACTTCCCCTTCGTAGTTTCAAGCCCATGTTCCAGACTTGCATCATTAATTCATTTAAAACCAGAGACTCATCTGTTCCCACAAACCACAAATAAATGCTCAAAGTCACCAAAGTTGATAGCAGAGAAAAAAATCTCCACATTTTGGGAAAGCCGTGGCTAAATCATACAAGGTGTTACAATATAGAGAAGAAAAAGCAACAAATTGACAAGGTTCCTTAAATACAGTTGCTCTCAGATCCCGCAGACCCCAACACACTCCCCTATGGGCCCTAGATGTGGCTTCCCAAGACAGGTCATGCTCCCCCTTCCATCCGGGGCAAAGGTGGGGGCTCTCCTGTACTTCTGCACCCCTCAGAACCCAGGCCCAGGAAGGGAAGGTCTAGAACGGCCTTTATCCTTTTCCCTCTTATCTAGAGCTCGCCTTCCAGATATCCATGAAAAATAGTAGAGAGGAAGCAAGAAGAGTATATTGTTCCCTTCTTGTTTCCTGGAACCCAGGCTTATCCATCATGAAACCAAAGGTGAGCCAACCACCTGTGTCTGTAGGGAGACTTCTCCGATGGACTCACATACCCCCTGACACCACATGCCTCCTGTGGAGGTCCCACTGCTTCTGGTGTCCAGGTCCTGGCTGATTGTGCTCCAGACTTGGGTCATTACTCCTACCATGGGAGGAAAGACATTGACAAAGTTCGCACCCTCAGGGACAGACTCACCCCTCCCCACAGAGGTTGCGGCCTTACACAGGGCATGTGCTTTCCATGAATTTTTTTTTTAAAAAACTCTAACTGATGGTCACATTCCTAAAGATGCTTACATTATATGGGTGGTGGGGGAGGGGGGGAGGGAGGCAGGGAGTTTCAAAAGGAGTACAAATAAGGAATGGGCTGTGACAGAAGTATGATGCCTTGCAAAGGAAGGCTTAACAGCTTCCAGGCCAGGATGCTCGGGACAAGTTTGGCAGATGTGATTGGTGAGAGCCGACTCCTGAAAGGCATGGAGGTGTTTGCAGGTCAGCGGATGGAGAGCCTGCTCCTAGACGGCATGAGCAAAGGTCACAGCTTGTCCTTTTCTCCCACACAGTGTGGGTCCTTGATAACAGGGACCATGTCTCCTTCCTCTCTGCATTCCCCTAGACAGCCCACCAGGAATGGTGCTTTATCTTATTGGAAGCTCAATGAATGATGCCAGAAGGAATTAAATCCAACATATCTGACTGAGTAAACATAAATCCACCACATGCCAACATGCCCATCTGAAAAGTGTTCACCCCATATCTTCAGGAGAGCAAAGGCTGGGGTGGGCCAAAGATAGAATATTTGGACAACAATATTTACTCCATAAATAAAATTTAAAAACCACAGAAATATAATTCATACAAAATACACCTGAGTACACACTCTTAGGTTAAAAAAAATCATTACTTACCTATGCCATTTTTCCTTGATATACCACTTTTCTCCAAATCCTGTATTTTAAATGAAAGAGAAAAAGATGAATCTCAGTACATAACAAAGCCAGCAATACACTGAATAAACATGCATGGTGCATGGTATGTATCAGCACACGGGAGGAAGATTTGAAAATGGGAGCTTGGAAACGCTTCCATAAAGAAATGAGACTGGGCCGGGCGCAGTGGCTCACACCTCTAATCCCAGAACTTTGGGAGGCCGAGGCGGGCAGATCACAAGGTCAAGAGATTGAGACCATCCTGGCCAACATGGTGAAACCCCCATCTCTACTAAAGTACAAAAAATTAGCTGGGTATGGTGGTGCGTGCCTGTAGTCCCAGCTACTCGGGAGGCTGAGGCAGGAGAATTGCTTGAAGCCGGAAAAACGGAAGTTGCAGTGAGCCGGGATCGCGCCACTGTACTCCAGCCTGGTGATAGAGCGAGACTCTGTCTCAAAAAAAAAAAAAAGAAAGAAAGAAAGAAATGAGACCAAAATCTAAGGGACCACAGAGCAATGATGTACTTCTGTATCATGACAGACCTTTTAGGTGGGGCTGTGCCCTCCTCATGTGATCTTGGGCAAGTCAATTGATTGAGCTGAAGCTCTTTCCTACTGTGAAAGATGCAGTGAACGCTTAACTGGTTCACGATATTCTCGAGAGGGTTCATTTTTAAAGCACTGTAAACTATAAAGCATTATGAACATAACAGAGGATAGCCTTGATTCTGGCAGGGTGTTCCTCATGAAGGTGAGTTCTGCTAATTATTGCACTTTATCAATCTTTTGAGTGCAGACATGCTGTCATCAAGAATGTTACCACAATGTTCTCTTCTATTTGAGACGTAGCCTTAGGGGTCTGCACAGGGCCTCGGAGGTCAGCCTACAGTGGTCACTAGAATTTAGGAGCACAGAAGGGGTGCCTTAGGGCTGGAGAGTTTCACACACAGAAATCTGGATGTGGTCACAGAAATACCTGACCTCGACTCTGTAAATCAAGAGAGGAGCTCTCAAAAGATTTCTCTGGCAAAGTGCAAAAGCATCAGCAGCTAAATCTGCCATTTTCATTGTCTTTTCTGCAGACTAAGAAGGCATTTTCTCCCTAATTGCCCTTTTCTGCTTTCAACAGCCATATGCTATAATTATGACAATTGAATGGTGGGAAATATCCTTCCATTTTTTTCACAGACTGCAACAAGAAATGTGGTCGTGAGCCCTTACCAACAAAATTGGGAGAGGCTTAAAAACCAAGAGATGTACCCATAGAGATGCATCCTCTAAGAATACCAAAGGGACCATGATAGCACTCGGGGAGGAGAGAGCTAAACAAAGGGGAGCGACTAACTTTAGTGGTATATTCTGAAGTTATCTTTGTCTCAAGACTAGAAACGCCACTGAGTAGAGAAGAACTTACGGTTATATGCTGATCTGTTAGCTCTCAGGATGGATCAAGTGACACCTAACTTAATCCCAATAAAACATGTAGATCTAGAATAAATTACTAAAAAAGACTGGAAAGCTCAACCCAGTTCTCTGAATGCACTGTACCAAAGCTAGGTCATCACCATAAGTCAGCATGTGCAGACTTACTCTAAGTGCCACTCTTGACCAGGAAGACAACCTGCCCTCAGGGAAGGGGCCACCCTCAGCTTCGTAGGAGCCATTTGGCTCCACTGGCAACCCACCGCCTGCCCCAGGCCAAGCTGCCTTCTGGATGCCACAGCTTTGGCTGCCAGCTGAGGCTCTTGGAAAAATAGAATTGTTAGATCTAAAAACAGCATTGGAGGTGATTCAACCCAACACTCCCCTTTTGCAAATGAGACAACAGAGGCTCAGAAAAGATAAATCATTTTCCCAAGGTTCAACAAGTCATTCTGGCCACAGAACCAGAATTACAACCCAGGTCTCCTAACTCAGTCCCAATGCTCTTCCTCATACCACCACGATAACGCTTGCCCAGCCTTCCTCGGGAGGCATGCTTTAGAAAATACACATCATTAGACATAAACAGATTTTGAGAGTGAGCAAAAAAATAATATGTAAAGCAAAAGTCACCTTTATCAACAAGTTAAAAGATGAAAAATACCCAGAATGCTATGGTTCTAGACAGAAAATTAAACTTCAAAACCAACTGGACTTTCCATCAGATAGCTATCTTTGTGAAATCAAAGAAAAGCAACGAAAATTATACATCCTTCTATTTGCTATTAAGCATAGCAGCTCTGTTGACTGACACAATAGCTAGGAAATGATTAGCCATTTCAAGGGGTTCAATTTGTAAACTGTAAAAATAAAATATGCAGTTGAATTAGGTGAATTGAGATGGAACCAAAATGGACTTGACTAATTTCCCCTGTGAGAAAGAAAATTAGACTAAATGAACAAATTAACAGAACAATTAAAATTCTGTCTCCAGCTTCCCTCGTGAAAAGGCTTAGTTCTTCCTAAGATGAAGGAAACACATGGTTTGTTTTATTATTTCTGCTGCCACATGTTTCCTACGCTATCAATATCAATCAAAATGTGCTCACTGTCAAGGTTTTATAAGTCAACTGAATTGCTATTCAGATACAAAAGAGATTTGCTATTAATCTCCACCCAACAGACAGCTCCTATGCTAGCTGGGAAAAGCCATATTAAAGTCACCCTTTGACACAGGTTTTATTTTTTAAGTCACAGTAGATTTGAACATTTGCAATCCATACATGTAATGCTTAGTTTATAAGTCCTTCATTAAATGATATGACATCCTCAAAAGAATTTGATATGAAATCTTTCAAAGGGAAGAGAAGTAAAATGGAATCTTCCACCCAGTCACAACTACCTACTACTACCCTATAGATTCTGAATAAAATGATCAGATGTGTTCAGGATTACACTCAGTTGTAAATTGGCCCTGGGCTCTAATTCTGCCTGCACCACCTACTACCTCAGGCCAGTTTCAACCAGAATAGGAATAATAATGACAAGATCCATTCACAGGATTGTGTTGTAGATTGAACAAGATAGTAAAATGCTGAGCACAACGTCAGCACAAAGCAAATGCTCAATAATTACTGGTACCTACCCTTTTTATCATCATTATCACAACTACTTCATATGAAGTCAACTACCTCCATAAAAGAAATTTAACTGACAAAAGCAGCTCCTCTTTACTTGGATTTGTTCAGGTAGAAAAGATGGCTTATGAAACCTCCTGAAAGGCTGCTTATTGCATTTGCTGTTGTCTTGTCAGGTAAATGTTTAAACAGGACCTGGCACTGTCCTAAGCTGTAAACATGCACACTTAATCTTCAAAACAGCTCTGTGAGGTTGGTCCTACTACTCCATCTTACAGTTGAGGAGGCTGAGCCCAGCGAGGTTCACTAGGTTCCACAGCTGGCCAGTGGTGGGGAAGAGACAAACTGCAGCACTTTGGTTCTCATGTCCAGCATGAACCTCATGCCTGTCATTTAGGGCTCAAAGTCACAGGCCACCGCAGGACTAGGTAGCACTTTCAGTTTGTCAAAAATGATCCTCATTACTGCCAAAAAAACACATCATAATACATAGGGCTGTGTGATATAAAACAGTAAAGTGAGAAAAATTAAAGGATTCAGAAAATGTTGATTCTAACTTTACCTTTTAATAATCATGTGTTTAGGTAATGAGTCACATGTATTGATTTGTGAATGTTGAACCAACCTTGCCTCTTAGGAATAAAGCCTACTTAGCTGTGGTGGATTAGCTTTTTCAGGCGCTGCTGAATTTAGTTTGCTAGCATTTTTGTTGAAGATTTTTGCATCTATGTTCACCAGGGATATTAGCCTGACGTTTTCTTTTTTTTGTTGTGTCTCTGCCAGGTTTTGGTATCAGAATGATACTGGTCTTACAGAATGAGTTACGGGGCAGTCCCTCTTCCTCAATTTTTGGGAAGTGTTTCAGTAGGATTGGAACCAGCTCTTTACACATCTGGTAGAATCTGGCTATGAATCTATCTGGTCCAGGGCTTTTTCAAAAATCACATGATCATCTGAATAGATGCAAAAAAACAAAAGGCTTTCAGTAAAATTCAGCATCCTTTCATGTTAAAAACTCTCAACAAATTAGGCATCAGAGGTACATACCTCAAAATAATAAAAGCCGTCTATGACAAACCCATAGCCAACGTCATACAGAATGGGCAAAAGTGGAAGCTTTACCCTTGATAACCAGAACAAGACAAGGATGCCCACTTTCACCACTCCTGTTCAACATGGTATTGGAAGTCTAGCCAGGGCAATCAGACAAGATAAAGAAATAAAAGACATCCAAATGGAAAGAGAGATTCTTTGACTATACCTAGAAAAGATCTAATAAACTTCAGCAAAGTTTCAGGATACAAAATCAAAGTACAAAAATCAGTAGCACTTCTATATACAAATAACATCCACACTGACAGCAAACCAAGAAAGCAATCCCATTCACAATAGCCGCAAAAAGGCCGGGTGCGGTGGCTCATGCCTGTAATCCCAGCACTTCGGTTGGCCAAGGCGGATGGATCACTTGAGGTCAGCAGTTCAAGACCAGCCTGGGCAACATAGTAAAACCCCGTCTCTACTAAAAATACAAAAATTAGCCAGACATGGTGGCAGGTGCCTGTAATCCCAGCTACTTGGGAGGCTGAGGCAGGAGAATTGCTTGAACTCAGGAAGTGAAGGTTATAATGAGCTGAGATCATGCCACTGCATGCCAGCCTGGGTGACAGCATAAGACTCCATCTCAAAGAAAAAAAAAACCCACAAAAAGAATAAAACACCTAGGAATACAGCTAACGAGGGACGTAAAAGATCTCTATGAGAATTACAAAGCACTGCTGAAAAAAATCAGAGACAACCAAAAAAAAGAAAAAAACATTCATTGTTCATGTATAGGAAGAATAAATATTGTTAAAATGCCATATTGCCCAAAGCAATTTACAGATTCAATGCTATTTCTATCAAACTACCAATGACATTTTTCACAGAATTAGAAAAACAAATCTAAAATTCATTTGGAACCAAAAAGAGCCCAAGCAGCCAAAGCAATCCTAAGCCAAAAAAGCAAAGCTGGAGTCATACTACCTGACTTTAAACTACACTTCAAGGCTACAGCAACCAAACAGCATGGGACTGCTACAATAACAGACACACAGACCAATGGAACAGGTTAGAGAACCCAGAAATAAAGCCACACACCTAACAACCATCTGATCTTCAACAAAAACAAGAAATGGGGAAAAGACTCACTATTCAAGAAATGGCACTGGGAAAACTGGCTAGCCATATACAGAAGATTGACACTGGACCCCTTCTTTATACCACATGCAAAATTCAACTCAAGATGAATTAAAGACTTAAATGTAAAACCTGAAACTATAAAAAACCTACAAGAAAACATAGGAAATATCATTCTGGACATCAGCCTGTACAAAGACTTCATGAGGAAGATTCCAAAAGCAATCGAAACAAAACAAAATTTGACCTGTGGGGCCTAATTAAATGAAAGAGATTCTCCACAGCAAAATGAATTATCAACAGAGTAAACAGACAACCTACAGAATGGGAGAAAGTATTTGCAAATTATTTACCTGACAAAGGTCTACATCCAGAATCTATAAGGAATGTAAGCTAATCAACAAGCGAAAAAACAAACAAACAAAAAAACACCCATTTAAAAAATGGGCAAAGGACATGAACTGACACTTCTCAAAAGAAGACATACGTGGTGCCAACAAGCCTATGAAAAAATGTTCAACATCACTAATCATTAGGGAAATGTAAATCAAAACCACAATGAAATACCATTTCACACTAGTCAGAATGGCTATTAATACTAAAAAATCAAAAGATAACAGATGCTGGCAAGGTTGCAGAGAAAAGGGAACGCTTACGCATTGCTGGTGGAAATGTAAATTAGTTCAGCCACTGTGGAAAGAAATTTTTCAAAGAACTTAGAACTACCACTCAACTCAGCAATTTCATTACTGGGTTGATGCCCAAAGGAATGCATATTGTTCTGCCATAAAAACACATGCACATATATGTTCATCACAGCACTATTCACAACAGCAAAGACATGCCATCAACCTAGATGCCCATCAGCCGTGGACTGGATAAAGAAAACGTGGTACATATACACCATGGAATACTACACAGCCATAAAAAAGAATGCGAACATGGCCTTTGCAGCAACATGGATAGAGCTGGAAGCCATTATCCTAACTCAATTAATGCAGAAACAGAAAATCAAAACCCACAAATTCTCACTTATAAATAAGAACTAAACACAGTGTACACATAGACACAAATAAGGGAACAACAGACACTGAGGTCTATTTGAGAGTGGGGGGTGGGAGGAGAGTAAGCATCAAAAAACCACCTATGCCTCTCACCTGGGTGACAAAATAATCTGTCCATCAAACCCCTGTGACATGTCATTTACCTATGTAACAAACCTGAACATGTACCCCTTGACCTAAAATAGAAGTTGAAAAGAAAGAAAAAAAAATCACATAACTTCTCTGAGGCTAAATTTTCTCTGTTGTAAATGGGAATAACTGCTTTAGCAAATAACAGGATGATTGAGAAGATTAAATGAAATGAAATATGTGAAATGCTTTATTATCATAAAAGGTCTTAAAATCATAAGAAATTAGTATTATCATTTCCCCTGTGTAAGAATCTCATAGTACAGTTAAAACAGATACTACTCTGTTGATAAAAGAAATATTCTATTAAATGCTTTTACACCAATTGTGGGGTAAAAAATAGAGTCAACTGAGCTTTAACTAATATGACAAAAACAACTGATATTTTAAACTACTGTTTGCCTTTTTTATATGCTAAACTGATCTAGTACAAAGCCCAACTAGTAAACATTTAGAGCATTTCCCTGACTGCAACCAATGATTAAGAAGCAGCAGCTCTGAGATTCAGATAAGTACTGCCCACTCTCTGAGAAGTCCCCAGGCCTAGGTTTCTGATACTGATCATCTGGCAGCACAGTCACCTTTGGGGTCTCCTGCCCAGCCCCCAGCACGCCCTCCTCACATATTGTCATCTTCATGGTAAGACTAATCAGATTTCTGTAACACCTGTGATACAGTAAAATCCTTTCACAGACGGGAAAAATTAAACCCAAGGTTAAGATATTTGGTAAAACTGGGCTCGGCATGATGCCTCATGCCTGTAATCCCAGCACTTTGGGAGGCCGAGGCAGAGGGATCACTTGAGGTCAGGCGTACAAGACCAGCCTGGGCAACATGATGAAACCCCATCTCTATTAATAATGCAAAAATTAGCGAGGCTTGGTGGTGCACCCCTGTAGTCCCAGCTACTTGGGAGGCTGAGGCAAGAGAATCACTTGAACCCAGGAGGCGGAGGTTGCAGTGATCCAAAATCATGCCACTGCACTCCAGCCTGGGCAACAGAGTGAAACTCCATTTAAAAAAAAAAAAAAAAAAAAAAGGTATTTGGTAAGACTAGGGTAAACTATGGTATCCCAGTAAGACTACTAAAATGTCCAATTATATGTCAAAATACCTTTTTTCTCAAAAAAACTATAAAACCAAGTGGGTCAGCCTTAAATATTAAAGGATTTTTAAAAAGCAAGTCTATCCATAGGTTGTGTTAGGGATTCAAAATCTGTGTTGACCAACATTATATTAATTCATATAACGAAAAAAATGATAACAATTGAAGAATGATATGATTACAGTTCCCACTGAAGAAAATATAAAAGAATCTTCGAGGAGGAGGAAAAGATTTGATCATTGGGATTAGTACCTGAGACTGCCTGACCTCTTTCTTTGTATCTTCAGAAGCCAAACCGAAAGCTGGAAAAAAAAGAAACATTTTTACATTAGAATTAGCAATTCAGGTTCATTCTCACATCCAACAGTTTTGCTTATAATAAAAAAAAAAAGATACTTTAACAAGACATATTTTGCTCATTTTTAAGCAGCTGCATTGCTGCAAACTAGTATTACTGGCTTTCTTCATCTCAGACCTAAAATTATTCATTGACATGAAGTCAACACATTTAGGCTACCAAGCAAAAGAAATAGTACATCAGACAAATTAAAATCTGCGTATGCCATTTGTGTCTATAGACATAAGCTATAAAATAGATGCGTATGAAATACTTGTTCTTAGAAACCTTAAAAACCTTAAGTCTGGTACCTTCTTAAGCAAAAGGGAATTCCTGAGAATCCAGGAGGAAGAAGTACAAATTCTCACCCTCAAAATCACTGCCAGAGCCTGGCAGGCAACAGAGCTAAATTTGGAGCAAGTTTTTTCCTAAGGGCTGCAAGGTTAGAAGTGTGATGCAGATACTGCTACCATCTAGCACAGAACCCTACCAAACCCTAACAGAAACCCTACTAAGGCAATGGGGCCGGGAGAGTGAGGGTAATTAAAATCATTCTCCATTTTGAGTGAATGAATGTTTTGAGTCAGAGCCATAATAGACAAAGATATCCCTAGAGCCAGATTTAGGCTCTGCATTAAAAATAATAACAACATGACAGTAACACTCTGAAAATATAAGGCAAAATGACAAGTCAAACAGGAAGCTTAACAGAACAAAAAATAGTACCTTCATTTTACAGTGCATTTCTCCTGAGCAGCTAAGAGGAGAGCATTGCAGAGTTCGCTTTCTCCAAAAGGCAATGCCATAGGGCAGTGATGTACTAAAAGGGTGGGAGAGGTGACACCATGGAACAATGATGTAGTATAAGGAGTGTCAGCAGAGGGGCTCCATGAGTGGCAGACGAGACCCTACTCAGAAGCAGGAGACAACTTCACCCATTTAGACACCTTCTAACCCCTCCCCTTCCCCACCCCCAGACATCCATTGCCTCAAATTCTCCATTAACATTTGCTCAAAAGAAAGAATCCAAAACATCTTCACACTAAGAAGCAAATGACTAACATGGTTTCATAGTTTCCATTTCCAGAATGGCATTTGAAAAGGCAGGGTGAAACTGAAATGTAAGCCATATGAACCTCTATGTGAAGAATTTAGCTAACAGTAGACATTATACAAGGCCTCCCTGAGACCACCTCACATAAAATAATAAATCCCCAATGCCACACCCTCCTTATCCACTTCACTCTGCTTTACTCTTCTCCAGAGCACTTATCATCAACTGACATATATATTTATTTATTACTTTTCTTACATATCAGCAGATAATAAGCTACATGGGGGCAGGAATACAGTTACATCGGGTTTGGGGAGCGGGGGTTGTTTTGTTTTTGGTTTTTTTGAGATAGTATCTCACTCTGTTGCCCAGGCTAGACTGCAATGGCGCCATCTCACCTCACTGCAACCTTCATCTCCTGGGCTCAAGTGATCCTTCCACCTCAGCCTCCTGAGTAGCTAGGACTACAGACGTGCACTACCATGCCTAGCCAATTTGTGTGTGTGTGGGTGGGTGGGTTTTTGTTTTTGTTTTTTTTTTTTGTGGAGACAAGGTTTCACCATGTCACTCTGGCTGGCCTCAAATTCCTGGGCTCAAGCGATCCATCCACCTCAAAGTGCTGGGATTACAGGCATGAACAACCACACCCAGCCAGGGATACAGTCTTATCTACTGTTTGCCTCCACACTAAAAGCACAGCTAGCACAAAGAAGGAACTCAATAAATATTTACTGAGTAAATCAATGAGTGAAAGTCCTCACTGTGGGGGACCCTAGGGTCACATCAGATAAAGGCTCCCTGCTCCCTATAGGAGGCAGCACCAACCCAGTAGAATAAAGGAGTTATTCTACTCACACACACATACACAAGAAAAACAAAGCCCAAATCGTTCCTTCAAGTTTTAAGAAGAAAGGAGAGATTTAACTCCAAAAGCCATTTAAATTCTGCTTCTGAGTACTTAATTTTTTGGTTTTATTTTATTTACCTCTAAGCCAATATGCACATTTAAAACCCTGAAGAAGAAATCAAAAACAGAATTACTTAAGGAGCATCATACAGGGAAGTTGCAACATGTTAACACATCTTAGCACCACAGAATTCCAGAAAATAGAATATTCTGAGAACTTGCAAGATATAAAAACTGTTCAAACTAATTCATGACTTTGATTCAAAAATCCATCTCCCCACTGAGCGTGGTGGGTCACATCTGTATAATCTCAGAACTCTGAGAAGCCATGGCAGGAGTGCAACATAGGGAGACCCTGTCTCTACAAAAAATAAAAATATTAGCCAGGCATGCGGCCGGGCGCGGTGGCTCACACCTGTAATCCCATCACTTTGGGAGGCCAAGGTGGGCATATCACAAGGTCAGGAGTTCAAGACCAGCATGGCCAACATGGTGAAATCCTGTCTCTACTAAAAATACAACAATTAGCCAGGCATGGCGGCAGGTGCCTGTAGTCCCAGTTACTCAGGAGGCTGAGGCAGGAGAATCACTTGCACCCAGCAGTGGCTGTAGTGAGCCAAGATCATGCCACTGCACTCCAGCCTGGGTGACAAAGCAAGACTGCATCTTTAAAAAAAAAAAAAAAATAGCCAGGCATGCTGTAGCATGCCTGTCATCCCAGCTACTCAGAAAGACAAGGTGGGAAGATCTTTTTAGCCCAGGAGTCCAAGCCTGCAGTGAGCTATGATCACGTCACCACACTCCAGCCTGGATGAGAGTGAGACCCTGTCTCAAAAAAAAAAGAAAAAATCCATCTCCCCCTCCCCAATCAATTCCTAATTCCAAATAAGGACAGTAAAATATCTCTGGGGTTAGAAGTTCCTCTTATCAATCAAAATAACTTTTTTAATATAACAATCCAGTAGCATCATCTAATAACGTTTGCTTTTATCTCACTTTTGTGCAATGCCAGACAGCTATATGATAACGAAGTCCAGTGAATACAAAAGTCCCTAACCCTTAGGATGTAGAATATAGTGCAGGGGAGGTATCTTTATTTGGTATTGGTTCTGAATATTACTAATGTATCATCTTTCGTAAGTAAGCATTTAATATTGTTTGACAATGTAACTGCTGAAAGTAGGAATTACACAGAGGGAAGATACTGCCAATAAATCAAATGAATTCCACAAATTCTGCCTGTCATAATCAACACACCATTCCTTTAGCCAGACAAAGCTTAACTGAGCTAAGTTAAACTAGATTCTAGTTCTGTCCAAAAATATAGACCTAGAGTTAAAATATCCCTTTAAAAAAAAAAAACTCAAACCAAAAAAAAAGCCTGTCATTTCTCATCACTCTGCTATGAAATTTAAAATTCCTTTTTCCCATGATAGATACAAATTATAATATTTAAAGCAATGACATAAGAAATGCATCAGAGTTACTTTCAGTTGTGGGAGCAAATCATAAAGCAAAATAATCTTCAGAAAAAAATGTCATTTTTTAAAAAATTTTGTTTTATTTTGAGACAGGTCTCATTCTGTTGCCCAGCCTGGAGTGCAGTGGCACTATCTTGGCTCACTGCAACCTCCCCCAGATTCAAGCGATTCTCCTACCTTAGCCCCCGGAGTAGCTGGGAGTATAGGCACGTACTGCCATGCCCGGCTAATTTTTGTGTTTTTAGTAGAGATGAAGTTTTGCCACATTGGCCAGGCTGGTCTCAAACTCCTGACCTCAGATGAGCTGCCTGCCTCGTCTTCCCAGAGTGCTGGGATTACAGGTGTGAACCACTAAGCCCAACCACCAACTGGTTTTATCTTTACATTTCTATAATCTGAATAAATCAGAAGAAATCATCAAGGAACCAAATGTGGCCAGGTGTGGTGGCACATGTCTGTAATTCTAGCACTTTGGGAGGCTGAAGCAGGAGGATCACTTGAAGTCAAAAGTACAAGACCGTCCTGGGCAAGATGGTGGGACCCCATCTCTCCAAAAACAACAACAACAACAAAATTAAAGCTTAGCCAGGCTCACTAGCGCATGCCTGTAGTCCCAGCTACTTGGGAGACTGAAGTGAGAGGATTCCTTGTATCCAAAAGTTCAAGGCAGCAGTAAGCTATGATCATGCCACTGCATTCCAGCCTGTTAAAAATAAAAATAAAAAAGAAATCAAATGTATTGTGAAGGTACAGAATATGCTATACCACTAATAAATCTAATCTTAAAGTAACTAACCATTTATAGAATTCTTACCAATAAAAATCGATTTCATGGAAATGAAAGAGAAATGGTGTAAAGAGATGAGCAAAGTGAGAAAAATTAGCAAGGGAGGCAAGAAATTGCCTGTCACCTTCAACAATGCTAACAAGAGTGCATTCTGCAAGTTGAATCTGGGCTGGCAAAGAAAAGGAGGAGTGAAGGAAAGATCTTTCCATCCTGCCCCCAACCAAAGGGGCACACATGAGTGGCTACCTGGGGCTCAATGTTTGCTGCTTGTTTTCATATTAATTTCCAGATTCAGTAGGGAAAATATTGTTGAAAATTTGGCCTTAGTGCTTTAATGTACAGTTGGAGAAATATTCCAAGGTAAATCATGCTTTTATACGCCAAACTGCTGTTTAAAAGTAATTTCCCCTTTTCTATTTTCAACATGAATTCTGGTAAATTGCAACAGGGAACTATATTTAAAGCGCAAATCAGGGCAGGCAACAGAAATCGGACCTTTTTCATGACAACTTTAAATAATTCAAGCCAACAAATGTGTTAGCATACCTAGATGGAGAGATAAATCAAGATTTTACAACTAGCCTGGGACTAAGATTTATAGGCCAGCCTAAGCCCCAGAGTGCAAGAAAACTGGCGAGTAATTAATTGCAACGCATTTAAGCAGCACTAATCAACTATCTTTCCTTGTTCCTGAGAGAGCACAAGGGACCCCCATTCCATGCAGGAAAGATGACTGTGCCTTCTACCTCCTAACTTGATCTTGTTCCAATTCTCTTAATTTGTTTTCCCAAACTTTCCCAAGAACATCTATCATAGAAACCAAATGAAATACTAAAAACAAGAAAACCATTAAGCTGCCAAATAACTCCACCTCAGAGGGCACCATCAGGAACCAATGAGATAATGCCTAAACCCTTTGGCATCAGCTCAAAATACATAAAAAAGCTCAGCCAACAGCTGTTGCCATGCTGGTGACCACAATGATAATGACTGACAGTCTGGGCAGTGTCTAGGTGGCTGCCTGCTCTGCACAAAAGCCAGGAGGGAAGACATAAAACCCGGTACCTGTGGCTTTGCCACCAAGGCCAAAGCTCACAGAGAGCCGTCTTGAAGCACACATGGCTCGGGCGCTCCTTCCAGGCTACGCAGGCTGCCACTTCTTTTCTAACACGCTGTGGGAGGAAGCCTTTGGGGCTTCACTTTCTTTCCTGTGACCTACTTACAAAGCATGTCACCCAGCCGGCTCCAGCCTCCAGCAGCTGCCTCTCTGTGGAGCTTTCCAGGATTAATTCCAGGTCCTCCAGGGGGCCTTAAGCTCCAGGATGCATGGCTCATGGCCAATTTATTTGTTTCCAAGTACCCACTTTGAAGATAATCCATGACAGCAGAGGGACAGAAACAAACACCGCTGCAGCCCAGCGACAGAGGTACAGTCTGCCTTTCCCCCATCCTACTGGGACAAATCCACTGTCCTGTGTCCCCACAGTAGCAGACAAGCTGGGTAGCAGCTCCATCTACATGGAACACCACCTCCAACCATGGGATGGAAGGCCATGTCACTCCACACTTTTTTTTAAGGGGGGTCAGGTGTTATTCTCTCCCTCTCGGGTTTTACACAGGGCAACCCAATGGCAGGGCCAAGACTTACGGTGGCAGAAATACCTCAGAAGAGGGAGTGACCAAGGCAGGGTCCCTGGAGGGGAAGGAGTGACCTGGCTGGGCAGGGACCCCTGTGAGGAGGGAGTGACCTAGTTGGGTAGGATCCCTGTAAGGAGGGGGTGACCTGGGCAGAGAACACTGTGGGGAGGGTGGCTGGATCTAGAAATGAGGCTGAAGGTGTCAGGGGCCATATCATGAAAGGGGGCGGTACTGGGGAGTCAGGCTTTTCCTGAGCCAGGAACTGCTGTCTGAGGTTTTAAGGAGGGAATGCTGTGTTGAGATGTGTGCCCAAGACAGCTTTCTAGAGGCAGTGTGTGGAATGGCTGTGGGAGGATAAGAAAGGACACAAACATGCCAGGGGGAAGGCCACCAGAGTCAAGCAAGGAGCGCTAAGGGCCTAAATTAAGGTGGCAGTGAGCGGGGAAGGGGTGGGGTCACTAAAGAAGCAGAAACTGCAGGCTCTGAGACAGAGCACCCAGGAGGGTGAGGCCAGAGGGGAGGGCCTGGGACTTCTGAGTATAAAGGAGGGTAGTATGTATGACAGAAGGCAACTTGGTCCCCAGTGTCCTGACAATACACAAATGCAGATACACAGGGCAGCCTGGTGCAGGCGTGAGCCCAGCACAGAGGTGGGTGTGCGATAGCAGCTGTAGCACTGGAGTCCCCAAAGCATACAGTAAAGGAAGCCAAGGCACGTGAGGCCAAGGACACCACAGGGGAACCCCAACATTTAAGGACAAAACTGCAAAGGAGACAAAAGGAATGGCCAGACGGGGAGGGGAAGCAGAAGAGAAGGCAGTTGCTTAAGGAATCCTTTCAAGGAACTCTCTCCTTAAACCTGCACAGTACAACAGAAAGATGTGGCAGTAGAGGAGATCAGGGCCGGGCCCTGCCTATGAGAAGTCCTACAGCACAAGGTCAAAGCACAGAGCCTACACTCAACTCCTAGGTTCAAATCCGGGCTCTGCCACTTAGTAATTAAGCAACCTCTCTGAGCCTCTGTTTCCCTCCCTGTACAGGGAAGAAATGGAACAAGAACTAAGTGAGTTCATGTATGTTCACATTCAAAAAAGTACCTAGCCTATGGTAAAAGCTATCATCAAGCCTTTTGCTCAAGAGCCAGACAGTAAACTCTTAGGAAAAGAGATCTGCCGTGCTGGGAAAGAGGGCAGGACAATTCACCCAGTCGAGAGAAGTTGTGAAGGAGGAGGCCAAGCCTCCCACCACAGTGAGGCAGCAGCGAGCGTGCAGACATGACAGTCCTCCTTTGAGCCCACTACCGACTCACATCCGATCTGGCTCCATCTGAAACTCCTCTCCTATTGTATCACAGAAGTCATGGAATACTGGCTTCTCTTCACTTGACAACAAAGTTTGACAAGACCAACATACTCTATGGGCCAGAGAGTAAATATATTTACAGGAAGCACAGTAAATGTGGAAAAAAAAAAAGAGAGAAAGAAATAGGAAATAACTATATATATATTTAGGAGGGAGAAGATCATTTCCTTCTTTGTTTCGCAACTTGTTTAAAAACAGTAACTCAGGATATCCAAACCAGAAAATTCCAACTCAAAACAGTTTTGGGGGTGAAATTTAAAACCTCACCCTCACTAGCATGTACCATACCCTAAGTTTTAGGAAGGGTCAGAAAAATCCCTGGTCACACAGCCTACTACAGAACACACCAAAGAAGAACACAGCAAATACTCAAACTAAAAAAAAAAAAAAAAATAGCACTTTACACAATTCCTTTAAATTGCAAGTGTACTATTGAACAGTTAAGTGTCAGGCTTGACTTATAAAAATACAATTTATGGCTGGGTACAGTGGCTCAAGCCTGTATTCCCAGCACTTTGGGAGACCGAGGCAGGCAGATCACAAAATCAGGAGATCGAGGCCATCCTGGCCAACATGGTGAAACCTCATCTCTACTAAAAATGCAAAAATTAGCTAGGCATAGTGGTGCGTGCCTATAATCCCAGCTACTTGTGAGGCTGAGAGAGGAAAATCACTTGAACCAGGGAATCGGAGGTTGCAGGGAGCCGAGATCGTGCCATAGCATTCCAGCCTGGCAACAGAATAAGACTCATTTCAAAAAAAAACAAAGCAAAACAATTTACGATTAACTTTTGGGCATCTTATTACAAGAAGTAGATTTTTTAAAGTACGCACTTAGCATGCAGATGGGTGGGTCGACAGATAGGCAGATAAACAGATTAAGTACCCCTGTCAGTATCACTCAATCCATAGTACACACAATCTGAGACACTATAAGCCTTTAGAAACTTACTTGTATATTGTCCAAAAACCTTTGCTTTAACAATCCATTGCTCTAACTTTTGATACTCATGCTCCATGAACTATGGTCTCTCCAGCAGCATTTAAAATTTTGCCAATGAAGCTGGCGCCTGAGACAGACTTCTTAGTTTTAGTTCTGGTGTTTCCAGTTCCTTTCCCAAGTACACAAAAGACCTGCCTGAGGAGCAGGCCTCAATGTCACACTTTGCTCTCTCCACAACAACTCCTTACACTGTTTTAAAAGCAAAACAACCATCGATCATTTTTATATTCCACAGATGTTCACAGATATCACTCAATAAAAGTCCCAGTTTATACCCAGACCTATGGTGTCCCAGGCAGGGTTCTCATACCTGGCTGCACAGACAGCTTACCTGGAGGTCTCATTTCAGATCTTCTGAATCAAAAAATCTGGAGTTAGAACCCAGGAATCTGCATTTTAACAAACAGGGGCTTATTTAAGACACTCAGATGATTCTCATGCGTGCTAAAGTCTAACACACACTAGGATGAGCAACTAGACAGCAACTCAAGGGAACTGAATGGGGCTATTTTCACAACACGCTGTGGTCATTTAACTTCCTTTCCTTCATTCAGCTCATTAGTGAAAAACAAGTTCCTCCATATCCCCCCTCAAGGATCGGTAGAAGATAAATTCAGCATGATGTGTCAAGAGCCTTCAGTTTCTTACGGGAAGCAATGATGTAAACTAAAATATATCATTTTTTGGTTACATAAAATATTCTTTCAGGAGTGAAAGTAAGTCATATCCCTAGAAAGAAATGGCACTGCTGTACTTAAGATATGTTCAACTCTTATTTGATGATGCTTATACTTGTTTTTGTTTTTATTTTTGTTTTGTCTAAACCCTCAGCTTTACAACATGCAGACAGGTATATAAACACTGCTTTCTTCTCCAACTTCTACTAAACCTTTGGTGTATATAGATGTGTGTATATATATATATATACACACACATATAATACACATATATATACACATATAGAAGTTGTGAGATTGTATATATATATACATTATATATATAATAGATACATATATACACATATAGAGATGAATATATACATATGTGTATATATTATGTACATATATAATATACATATATACACGTATATATGTATATATTATATATACATGTATATATAATATATACATATATACGTGTATATATGTGCATATACATATACATGTATAAATGTATATGTATATATATGTATATATTATACACCTCTACATATGTATATATTATATATGCATACATTATATATATTATACATACATAATCTGACAACTTCTATATGTGTATATGTGTGTGTGTGTGTGTGTCTGTGTATATATACATACAAACATACATACACATATATATACACCAAAGATTTAGTAGAAGTTGAAGAAAGCAGTGTTTACCTACCTGTTTGCATGTTGTAAAGCTAAGGGTTAAGACAAAATAGGAGAGAGATCCAAAATGGCCACGTAGCAGCAGCTCAGGATTGTAGCTCCCAGTGAAAGCGCAGAGAGCGAGTGGACGTTGCAATTGCAGACGAATTTTTGATGCCCACAGACTGGGAGATTCCCGGCGAAGGAGCCACAAGGGTCGCCAGAGCAACTCTTGGCCAGCGCGGCGCTTCTCGGTGCGGAGTGTACGGGACTGGAAGCCCTTTTAGTCGGGCTCAGCTGGTCCCATCCCCACAAGGAAAACAGCAATTGGAAGCCCTGAGGACTGAGAACAAGCACAGCTGAACCCGGGAAGGCCCAGATCTGTGGGGAACGGGCGCCCCCCGAAGGAAAACTAAGAAACAGAAAAAACTTCATCACCAACAAGCTGGACGTCCACTCAGAGACCCAATCTGAAAGTCGGCAATTACAAAGACGACAGGTGGATAAATCCACAAAAATGGGAAGAAACCAGTG
>CAUYQU010027111.1:0-53251 GCA_963574635.1 Cheracebus regulus | reverse complement strand
GTTATTTTCATCCCCTATTCCTTCCTGTCTCCATTGTTAAGCATAATTATTGGCATAAAAGAGGTTTTTAATACCCATTTTTAGACTGCATTCTAGCCTGGGCAATAAAACAAGAATCCCATTCTCTCTCCCTCTTTCTTGTCCTCTTTCTTACTCTCTTTCATTCTTTTTTTCTTTCTTTTGCTGTTTCTTTTTTTCTTTCTCCTTTTCTCTCTTTTTCTAAAAAAAAAAAAAAGATATCCAAGTATAGTTTAAGCATAAAAAGTATTATAAACCTCACATCAGTGAAATCGTGCACTATTTGTGTTTCTGCAACTGCCTTATTTCACTTAATGTCCTCAGGTTTCATTCATGTTATTATATATTACAGAAACTAAAATAGTCAAATTCATAAAATCAGAGAGTGAAATGGTGGTTGCCAGGGGCTGGGCGAAGGAGAAATGGGAAGTGCCATTAATTAAATGGGCATAAATTTTCAGTCAAGCAAGATAAATAAGCTCTGGGGATCTTCTGTAAAGTATTGTACCTAGAGTCAACAGTACTGTACTATATACCTTAAAAATTGTTAACAGAGTAGATCTCATGTTAAGTGTTCTTACCAAAATGAAATCAAATGGAAAAGGATTCGAATAAGCACTTAGAGGTTTGCAGCTTTTAATCATCACAATAATTCTATGAGATAGGTGCCATGAGACAAAGGAAGCATGGAGGGAGGCAGCACTTTGCCTGAGGGGTGCAGCTGTGAGCAGCAGAGCTGGGGTTCCCTCCTGGGCTGTCTGCTTCCAGAGCACACTCACCGCACACTCACTGTGCTCTCCTCAGAGCCCATGATTTGTGGTGTTGCCTTCAGCAGTCTCTGTATTAGTCTGTTCTCATGCTGCTAATAAAGGCATACCTGAGGCTAGATAACTTATAAAGGAAAGAAAGAGGTTTAATGGACTCAAGAGTTCCACATGGCTGGCGGGACCTCATAATCATGACAGAAGATGAAGGAAGAGCAAAGGGACGTCTTACATGGCAGCAGGCAAGAGAGAGCATGTGCAGGGGAACTTCTCTTTATAAAACCATCAGATCTCGTGAGATTCACTGTCACGAGAACAGCATGGCAACAGCATGGAAAAGACCCACCCCCATAAATCAATTATCTCCCACCAGGTCCCTTCCATGACACGTGGAAATCATGGGAGCTACAATTCAAGATGAGATTGGGGGGGACCCAGCCAAACCATATCAGTCTCTATCAAGTAAAAACTTGTTTTCTTCAGAAAATTTTATTTTGGAAGAGCGCTATCTATAATAACACTATTATTTTGTACAAATCAAATAACTATGCATTTATATCTGGCATTCTGTTTGTTTCCTAGGGCTGCTGGAACAAATTACCAAAAAACATTGACTTAAAACAAAAATATATTATCTCACAGTTCTGGAGGTCAGAAGGCTAAAGTCAAGGTGTTGACAGGCCATTCTCTTTTCAAAGTCTCTAGGGGAGAATCCTTCCTTGCCTCTCCCAGCTGTGGGTGGCTCCAGGCACTGCTTGGCATGGACCTGTATCACTCAAACCTCTGCCTCCACCTTCACAGGACTTTCTCCCCTGTGCTTCTCCTCTTCCCAAATCTCCTTCTCCTTATTAAGACACCAGTCACTGGATTTACAGCCCACCTAAACCCAGGATAATCTCATCTAGAGACTCTTAGCTACATCTGCAAAGACTTATTTCCAAATAAGTTTGTATTCACAGGGATGAAAAGAATGGTTAGGACTTGGATATATATTTTTTGGGATCACACTTCAACCCACTACGGGCATAAAACTGCCCGTATTATTGATGACTTCTGTTAGAAAGTATGATTTCTGTGCTTTGACTGTTAGTAAATTTATATTAATATGTAATAGTAATAGGCCTATTGTGCAGTTATGTCATATTTTCTCTTATAGCTGGATCTAACAAGATCCATTTGTTTTGCAGCCATCAGTAGAACTTCTGATAGCCAATATGATGCTTTAATTACGAGTAATTTGGTCCCTATGTATGAAGAATTCAAAAGTAAGTATGTATTTAGAGTATTAATTTTAAAATAGTTAAGCAATTCTCTGAACTTCCAAACTAACATATATTTTTTAATTGCAATTTGTTCCTGATATTAAGGGTCATTTTGTTCTAATGGTTTAAATATAGGTACAGGAAGGACCCCGAATAGAGTTTCTTTTCAACTTACTTTGACTTTGAGTGACTTGTTGCTAGAATTCTGATAATTTGTTTTCACTTTTTAATTTAATTATAGAAAGTAATTCACAAAACTAAATTTTACTGCCACTCACTAAAAGTTAATGAAAAGTAAATGTTCATCCTCTTCAGAATAATTAATAAGGCAACATGTATGTTCCGATCATTTTAACACTCACTGTCCCATAAGCAACTCAGCCAGAGGGAGAAATTTGGAGACATATTTAACTATAATTTCAAGGCTATAACTACAACAACAAAAAGCCATCATCAATGTGCCTGTTTGTTTTTGCTTGTGAAGCCCATTTTTGAGAATTACCCAGTCACCACTAACAGTTATTGAAGTAGAATTTCATGGTATTTAAATGTACTTGTCTATAATAGAAAATATTGTCATGTTAGATTGAAGTAGACATTTTAAACACTTTATTGTTGTATTTTTAGAAATGTGGGACTACTTCCACAGTGTTCTTCTTATAAAACATGCCACAGAAAGAAATGGAGTAAATGTGGTTAGTGGACCAATATTTGATTATAATTATGATGGCCATTTTGATGCTCCAGATGAAATTACAGAGTAAGTGATTTGACTTTTTGATTTATCAATAGGGCCTCATGAGGGACAATTCCAATATTTTAAGTAAAACTCAGTATTTTAAATATTACATAATATATTCATAGACAAATGTTATTGTTCACTATGTTCAATCTAATCTATATAAATATTTTGCAAAACAAATATATGGCAAAAATTTAAACCAATGGGCAAAGAAAACAGTTCCTAGAAAAGTTCAGCAGAAACTTTTTTTGGAAAATTCCTAAATTAATGGGCAAAGATAACATGAAATTTTGTAAAGGCTGAGGAGGTAGAGAAAAACTTGATGTACTGTCAATGAATGTAAAACGAATCCAACAATAAATGAAAAAAAAGTCAAGTAAAGACTAAGGTAAATTTTACAAGAATAGTGATCAATTCATCAAAGCATTCCCCAGGAGATAATGTAGGTAAATTTCATGCAGAAAACTAATCCTTACTAAACTGCACATCTTAGTATTAAGCCTGGTCATAACAGGTTGCTAAGAATTAGTTTTGAATGCAGAGCACAGTAATAGAGTTTTAGAGAAGTTTCATCCATCATTTCTCTTTATTGTCAAAACATGTGAAGGACCAAACTAAACAACTGTGCTGTCTAAGCCTAGATTATGTAAAGCAATAATTTCTACCTATATCTTCTGATAAAGTAACATTTATGACTACTAAGTGTGTGGCCTTTTTGTATTTTGTTCACCATGTCCTTCTTTCAGTGTTGATTGAATACCGTATCCGTATTTCAGTATTGATTCTACCTTTCACAATTTAATAGTTCTAATAATTATAACTTTGACAACATTTTACCATATCCTAGGTACTTTTCAAAGAACTTATATATACATCAGATAATCTGCAAAGATACCCTAGTTAGGTTCCATTAGCCCCCAGTTAGAGATAAGAAAACTGAGGTTAAATAACTTATCTAAATTCTGCAACTAATAAGTGGTAAAGCTAGAATATGAACCCAGACAGCCTGGCTCTGAGTCCATGTTCTAAATCACAGGAATACATTTCTATTTATACCAGCTTGTATTCCTTTGGTGTAGTCAGATTTTGCACTTAAAATGTCCATTATCTGAAACAAAAGTACTGTCATATCAGTTGTATGGATTTATCCCCATGTCTGCACTGTGAAGTTCATAGCACAGAATCACTTCCTTGGAAAGGTGAAAAGAAACTCAGTAAATGATAGAATGTTAGAAGATGAGTGAAAGTCCAAACATTTTGTGGAAGTGCACGGCTAGAGGTGGAATCTGGGCTCCTTCATTCCTAGCTTCTGCTCTATTAGAAAACACTACTGTGAAGTATAAAGTCAACAAAACAAGGAAATGCAGGAAGCAGAATACCATGCTCTGCTTTCTTTTATTGTATTCTAACATTCTTTCATAATGTTAGAATTACCAAGCTTGGACTTCTACTGTAAATCTCTTTACTAGCTGATGGGAGTAAAAAATATGTAGGACTTTCTGCTTTTTATTTATTAATTTATTTTACTATATTTTTGCTTTGGCATTTCTTTAAAACTATATAAAGACATTTATTGGCCTGGTGCAGTGGCTCACACCTGTCATGCCAGCACTTTGGGAGGCCAAGGTGGGAGGATCATTTGAGCCCAGGAGTTAAAGACCAGGTGGGCAACAAAGTGAGAACCCGTCTCTATTGAAAAAAAAATCCGAAGTGTATATATATATATATATATATATATGTCTTTACATAGTTTTTTCTATATACATATTTACATATATATATTTATATTTACATATATATGGAAAAACTGTGTAAAGACATTTATTATCTTTAGAAGCAAAAGTATAATAACATCAAAACATGTTTTCAATTATGTTTGTAAGACATGTAGCCAACACTGATGTTCCCATCCCAACGCACTACTTTGTGGTCCTGGCCAGTTGTAAGAACAAGAGCCACACACCGGAAAACTGCCCTGGGTGGCTGGATGTCCTTCCCTTTATCATCCCTCATCGACCTACTAACGTGGAGAGCTGTCCTGTGAGTATGCTTTGGAAGGGTCCAGGACCTGAGAAAATGAGTCAGAGCTCATTTGGGCTCTCATAAAAGTGGCTCTGACTAAAACATATTTTTTTAGGTTTTTCATGGGAAAAGTTATAAGACAGGTTACTTCATTTTTAGGCTTTTTCTTAGACTATTGATCTCTATGTAATTAATATCAATTTAAACATATATCTGCATAGAAGGACATATGTTTATCTATGCATACCTTATATATTTTATTTATATACATTTCATTCACATTCACTAATAATAAAAGAGGTGAAATCTTGTTAATCTTTTTTCTTTTTTTATTTATAACTGACGTATGATAATTGTATATATTTATGGGATATAGTATGACGTTTAAATGCATGCATAATATGCATGCATTTAATTTTGTATAATGATCAAATCAGGATAATTAACATATCTACCACTTTAAACATTTATCATTTCTTTGTGGTAATAACACTCAGAGTCCTCTCTTTTAGCTATCCTGAAATATACAATACGTTGTTACTAACTACAGCCACTGTACTGTGTAATAGAACACCAGAACTTATTTTTATTCTGGCCACAAATTTTAAAGCTCTTCCAATGTTAGCACTAAATTAATGTTTCTGAATGAGTATGTAAATATAAAAATTCCATCAACTTGAGCCATGAGGTGTGAAATTGTTTATACACATACAGACACACACACTCTCTCTCTCTCTCACACACACACACACACACACATAAGTTCAAGTAACATTCTTTTTTTAAACATCATTTATTAGGCTACCTCAAAATGTTTTTTAGATCAAGGCAGAGTATATGTAAATAGTTAATTCAACTTGCATATAAATTCCTTAGAGAAAATATATGTATCCTGGAACTTAAGTTTTACTGACGTCATTCAACAAATATATCGAGTGCCTATTAAGTGCACAGTATCATGATAGAAATGCATACAAGAATGCATAAAAGAGGAATACATTGTCCCTGCCTTTAAAGAGTTCATACATAACTTCAATTTATATATGAGATATAGGCACACAAATTAGTCAATAATACAAGAATTATTCTAAAAACTAAAAAGTAAAAGAGGTTGCAAAGTTGGGATCAATTGACAATTAATGTTAAAAGGACTTAGTATTTGAGGTTAAAATCACATTTGGCTGGAATGATCAATAAAGATTTCATAAAATAAGGTGCAAGTAGGCCTGTGCCCCAAAGGATGGATAGAATTTGAGTATATTGAGAAGACTATGAAGAGTCTTTCATGGAGGGTGGGCATGAAGAATGAAGAGGATTTAGTAACTGATTGGATGCAAGAGCCCCCACCCCAAAAGGAAACTCAAAGATGAATCAGATTTGAATGTTGGTAATTAGGAAAAAGACAGAGAGAGGAAAGTTAAGAATGAGAACTTTTTGGCAGGTAGGCAGGATAGGTTAAGGCTGGGCATTTTAAGTTTTTAGAAATGGGCATTGATATAGAAAGTCCCATAGGCAATTAGAGCCTGGAAATTAAAGCTTGGGATCTAGGCCAGATTGGGATAAATCTGTATTCTTTTAGATGTTCAATACATGACTGCCTTCATCATGCTGTGCACTATAGGAGGTACTCACAATTAGAAATCCAGTAAAATGTTAGAAGAAAGAGATAAGTGATGTAAGAGAGGAACAGATACACTGTTGTAGTAGAATTTCAAAGGAGAATTATTTCCTGACAGGGAGAGTGACATTTCAGTCGGGTCATGTAGATAGGATTTTAGTTGAGTGTTTACATTGTCTAAAGAAGGTGGCCAAATTTAGAGGCTGAAGAGTGAGCCACTCATAGTCCTAAAATGAGGAAGAAGAGTTTCCAAACAGGAAACTATCAGGAGATGTTGTTGAGTTGAATCCCTTCCTACTTTTCCTGCCAGCACTTTATTTGGTTGAGACAAGGGCAAGCCATTATTCTTTACTTCCTCTTCCAATGACAGACATCAATGACTGACACAGTGTGTGTGATACTCTTTACCATGAAATCCAGACTAAACAGTTCATTATTACAGAGGTTCTAGGTAGCCATGATGGAGTAATTGCAGTGGGTACGCAAAGAAGACACTATTTGCTATCCCTGGTCTGGGCCCTTTTGACCTTCTATTAGGACTCTTGAAAATGAATCTTAAGTATATTTGCGATCTCCTGTCCTCTTGTCATTTGTCAGTGTGCACTACTGTCAACTTACTCATCTTAAAATTTAGTTTATATTATGTCATACCCTCTCACACCAAAACTTTTTATTATCCTGAACAAAAAAATAAATACAAAGAAACAAACGAAAACAACTTCAAGCCTGTACTCAAGTCTTTTCACAGTTTACCCTCAGTTGACCTTACAGGCTCATGTTCCAGGCCAATTAGAGCCCTTGAAATTACTTGAACACATCTTGAATTTGCTTACCTCATCACTGTTGCTCATGTTCTTCTCTCCTCTAGAATTTCCCTGTTTTCTATCTGCTAAAAATTCCACTGGCACACCAAGGTAAAGTGCAAATTATATGAAGCTTTCCTTGAGTACCCAAAGTAGAAGTGATCTCTCCAAAATTAATAGAGCACTATCTCTATGGAATAGGACATCAACAGTAATGAACTGGACATATCCAAGATATGGAGGAATTTGCAGTATAGTAATAAGAATGTGGCATCTATATAGATAATTATGAGACAATACAATGAGTATAAAGCAAACTTAAGCCAAGCTATGATTATAAAAAAGATTGCAAAGTTAATAACAGTAGCGGCCAATCAGATATGGGGAAGGGGAAGGCAGGATGAGAGAGAGGCAAAGATCACTAAAAATCCAGGCATGACTGACCAGGAAATATACATGATAGATAATCTTTTGTTTTGAGAAGGATGGATTTGCTCTTGGCAGTCTTCAGTTTCACAAACTAGTTGAATACGTAGGAGGATATATGAGAAATAGTATAAAATGTATCTTAAATGCATGGATTTTGGAGTTGGACATCCTGGGTTCAGTGAATGACTTGGCCTCTTTGGGTAAATATGTTAAGTTTCCTCATCTGTTATATCTCATAAGTATAAAACATTCACCTCCTTTTATGAAGCTTGTAAAGATTAAACAAAATAATTTGTATAAAACCCTAAGGCTTCCCAATTTTAAAAAATGATGGCTATTATAAAGGAATTATATCTTATAATGAAGTTGCATTCTGAAGTCAAGAGAGGTCAGGGGCAGTGGCTCACACCTGTAATCCCAGCATTTTGGGAGGCCAAGGCAGATGGATCACCTGAGGTCAGGAGATTGAGACCAGCCTGGCCAACATGGTGAGACCTTGTCTCTACTGCAAATACAAAAATTAGACAGGTGTGGTGGTACATGCCTGTAATCCCAGCTACTCGGGAGGCTACGGCAGGAGCATACTTGAAACTGGAAAGTGGAGGTTGCAGTGAGTGGAGGTTATGCCACTGCACCCCAGCCTGGGCAACAGAGCAAGACTCTGTCTCAAAAAATAAAAAATAAAAATAAAAGTCAACAGAGTGAAATTGAATCGGCTATATGCAAATCATCCAGAAAGTATAGTACATTCACAACTGTTTCTTAGTACATCTAAACCAGCCAATATTTCCAGTAGCATTTGGATAGGTAATTGTGCTTTAATGCACCTAATAAAATAGATGGCTTGCTTTAATCATTGCATTGCATGAAAACTCTGTACTTTAAATATTTGAATTACTCAATGTGCAGATGTACTCTCACTGTTCAGAGGCTTGAGATCAAACTGTAGGAATGTAGATTCACAATTCTATCCCACACCTGGTGTAAGGAATTAGGTCATATTTCCTTATTTATTTTGTCCTTTCCTTGTTCTTCCATCTTTTCTTCCCTCCTTTTTCCTTTTCTCTCTCCTGTCATCTTTGTATTCTTAAATTTCTGTTAGATAAATGAGATGTAGCCACGAGTCCAAGTGACTTTCATTATTGTAAGTTACTCAGCAGATATTGGAAAATATAGATATGGAACTTGGAGGAGAAATCAGAACTGCAGCTCCCGATTTGAGATTAAATCATGAGTGTGAAATACAATTGCCAAAGGGGAGAAATGGAAAGAAAAGACTTCAAATCAAATTGAAGAAAATATCTATACTTCCAGGAAGTATAGTCAGCTGAGGAAACAGAGGTATCATCAAACAAATAAACAGTAGAGCTATGGATAACAAAGGAGGAACTTCAGAAGCTTAGAGTAGTTAACTAAGTGAAAAGTCTAAGGAAAACCCACTCAGTGAGGTCATCCTTGACAAAGTGGTTCCATTAGCATGATAGCAGCAATCACCGGACTATAAGTGGCTAAGGAGAGAGAATAAGAACGTGGATAGGGCAGAAAAATGCTGAAATCAATATTGTCTCAACAAATGAGTTGTATTTTGGGGATATACAATACTCCCAATTCTGTAACAAGTCATTTATACAAATACACACACACGTGCACACTCACATATATATAAATCAAAATATATTTAAATGTAGCTCATAAAACTCTATAGTCTGTTCTATTGGTGTGGACTAATGCAGGGAGGGTGGTTGTCTACAGCTGGCTTCTGTTCAGATTGGTTGGCACCAGAGACTTACTCAGTGTTGAATAGCTTAAGTATCATCTCTGCATAGGTATAATTTTGTGTTATGCTTTGTGGTCATTTCACTGCAAATTTAAAAGAGGGAAGACAATCAGATGCTAAATAAATCGTGAAAGAGTAGAGTCATATAAACCAAATGGGAGAAGATGTTACGGAAAAAAAGTGATCAAAGATATTAGGTGCTACTGAAATGTGTAATAGTGAAGGCAGAATAGCAAGACTTTGAATTAGATTCCTATTGAAAGAATGAACTCAAGCTAACATACTGCATTGAAAAAAAAATGTTACCTTGCATTGTGAATCTGAGAGAGACAAGTGCTTTAGAGGTTAGGAACAAAAAGTATTTCCTCTTACACTTCCTCTGGCTCAGATAGTGACTGTCTGTATTAAGCCTGCATACTTAAACAAGTAAATCACTGTGTGGAAGTCAAATGAGAACGATGAAAACACATTAATCTAATTAAACAAACTTTGAAACTTTCTTATTATGTGAAAAGTTAACTGAACTTTAGCAATATCATATGAATACCAGAAAATTATTCTTTATAATAAAGAATAAAGAATGTCATAGAAACCCATGTTTCTAAATTATTGAACTAACTTTTATATTGTGAAAAACATATCCAAAATCAAGCAGTCAAGAAATGTCTGAAGGGATGCACAACTATAACAATAGTCAGCATAATAAAATGTAAACAGGCATAAAACACTATGTTATACCCATGGTTTGGCAAAGATGTAGGGAAATAGGAATTATCTTTCACTGCCTATGGAACTGTAAATTGGTATGAAGACTCTGAGGAGTGCTAGGTTTAACATCTGCTAAAGTTAAAATTGAATGTACTCGGCCAGGTGCAGTGGCTCATGCCTGTAATCTCAGCAATTTGGGAGGCTGAGGCAGGTGGATCAACTGATGTCAGGAGTTCGAGACCAGCCTGCCCGACATGGCGAAACCCCATTTCTACTAAAAATACAAAAAAAAAATTAGCTGAGCGTGGTGGCAGGTGCCTGTAATCCCAGCTACTTGCAAGGCTGAGGCAGGAGAATTGCTTGAACTGGGAGGTAGAGGTTACAGTGAGTTGAGATGGTGCCATTGCACTCCAGCCTGAGCAACAAAATGAGACTGTAAAAAAAAAAAACATTGAATGTACTCTATGGCCCAGCAATTTTATTAATATGTCCTTGAACAGAGGAGACATATGCCAAGTTATTTATTATAGTATTATTATTTTTTATTTTTTTATTTTTTGAAAGAAAGAAAAAGAGAAAAGAAGAAAGAAAGAAAGTGAAAGAAAGAAAAAAAGAGTGAAAGAGAAAGAAAGAGGAAGAGAAAGAGGGAGAGAGAACGGGATTCTTGTTCTGTTGCTCAGGCTAGAATGCAGTCTAAAAATGGGTATTTAAAACTTCTTTTATGCCAATAATTGTGCTTAACAATGGAGACAGGAAGGAATAAGGGATCAAAAATTTTATCAATATGTAATGAAAAACTTGTGCTGTATTTAAATGAGGAAATATCACAAACCACAGCTAAAAACAAGTGACTTAACAAGACCTAGATATATTACTATAGATTACAAACGTTAATACTGAATGAAAAAAAATTGCAGAATACCACTTATAATATTAACATAAATTTGAAAACTCATCAATTTGTCATATTGTATCTTGACATACAATAAAAGTTTGAAAAAATAGACTGGATTCATCCTGATATAAAGATGTTTAGTTCTGAACAGAGGCACACTGGGGACTTAACTTCATCTGCAATATTTAATTTCATCAAAAAATTTATATCTGAAGTAAATATAAAAATGGATAAATTTTGACTAGGGGTTTTATGCTAGTTATAGTATACTTTGTACTTTTGTTTCGTTTTATATTTAAAAACTAAATTTAGCTGCATCAAATTAAGATTTAAGGCAGTAAAAATCATTGGCAAAAAGACAACTTTTAAGCAACAAAAATATTTCTGTTCATGAAAAACAGTGTCTTGTGAGAAAAAAAATATTGTGCTTTTCTTTTCCAGGAAGGTATACCAGAATCTTTTTGGGTTGAAGAAAGATTTAAAACGCACATTGCCCGGGTCCGTGATGTAGAACTTCTCACTGGGCTTGACTTTTATCAGGAAAAAGTGCAGCCTATTGCTGAAATTTTGCAACTAAAGACATATTTACCAACATTTGAAACCATCATTTAATTTAATAGTGTCTACTTAATGTATAACTTACTGTACAAAGTAATTTTGGCAAAATGTAAATGATTTTTTCTGGAGAATTATAAAATAAAGTTTTCTACTTTTTCTTAAATCCCTAAAAGCCATAATTTTTATTATTCCCTTTTCTCTTTTTCATTTCCATGAATATGTACTATTTTAAAGTTATATTCTCACACAGAGATGATGTTATATTATACCTTCTTTTTGTTTGTTTGTTTTTTAGAGACGGAGTCTTACTCTGATGCCCAGGCTGGAGTGCAGTGACGTGATCTCAGGCCACTGCAACTTCTGCCGCCTGAGTTCAAGTGATTCTCCTGCCTCAGCCTCCCAAGTAGCTGGCATTACAGGTGCATGCCACCTTGCCCAGCTACATTCTGTATATTTAGTAGAGACTGGGTTTCAGCATCTTGGCCAGGCTGGTCTTGAACTCCTGACCTTGTGATCCACCTGTCTTGGCTTCCCAAAGTGCTGGGATTACAGGCGTGAGCCACCTCGCCTGGCCTTTTGTTGGTTTTTTAAACTCTAATGTCATGACAGATTATACCTTTCTTATTGTATTTATTATCTCACTCAGAATCTTTGAATATATTTTTCTGACCAGAATTATCTAAACAAAAAAGAGAACAAAAGAAGTATCTCTTACTTGTGAATTGAATCAGCTCTAAATCAGTTTTGTCACAAAAACGTTTTGTATTTGACAGCTGGCAATACTGATTAAAGTTAAAAATGCACAGAACTTTTACACTGTAATTTCACCTGTAAAAACTGTCCCAACAGATGAGCTTTGCACAAATGCATGAAAATGACACTTTTTATGATAGCAAAGACCAGAAAACAACCTAAAAGACTCGTTAAACTATGAAATTTGTTTAAACATTGTTCCATCTCAATAAAGACAGAATAGATCTATATATATATCTTGAATGTATCACTATTGTTAAATGAGAAAGCAAGTGGTAGAACAATGTTTGCAGTATGTTGTCGTTTTTCAGGGATTGGCAAACTTTTCTATAAGGGACTGGATGGTAAATATATTAGGCCATACAGTCTCTGTTACAACTGTTCACTCTGCTGTGGCATCAAGAAAACAGCCATAGATAATACAAAAGAGGAGTAAGAGTGGCTGTTCTATTAGTCTATTTTCACATGGCTATAAATACCTGAGACTGGGTAATTTATAAAGAAAAGAGGTTTAATTGATTCACAGTTTTGAATGGCTGGGGAAGCCTTAGGAAACTTACAATCATGGCGGAAGGAGAAGGGAAAGCAAGCACTTTCTTCGCAAGGTGACAGGATGGAGTGAGTGGAAGCAGGGGAAATGCCGGATGCTTATAAAACAATCAGATCTCACAAGAACTCACTCACTATCATGAGAACAGCATGGGGAAAACTGCCCCCATGATCCAAACACTTCCCTTCCTCAGCATGTGGGGATTATGATTGGAGATGAGATTTGGGTGGGGACACAGAGCCAAACCACACCATCTATGTTCCAATAAAACTTTATTTACGAAAACAAGTGGAGGGCTAGATTTGATCCTTGAGCTGTAGTTTGTCAGCCCCTGATTTATATAATAAAGTCTGGGCTAGGGAAGCAGGAATTAATAGAAAAAAAAATAACATTTTAATTTTATGCTCTTTGTATGCTAAAAGTTTTTCTTTTCAACTCTCTATATGTATTTCTTTAATTTTTCAAAAATAGAGTTATGAACCAAAGAGATCCTAGCAATTATTTCAGGGACAATACTATTGGTAAGGTTTTTGAGCTGCTAGACTGGCAGTTTTCCAGATTCTTCTCTAATATAAAGATAAGTTCATCCAGGGACACAGGCTTTGTACTAATGAAAAATCTTGTGACCTGAACTTCAAGGAAAACTGGGATTTCAATTGAATTATGGTTATTAATTACAAACAATTGAGAAGTTAGTTTATTCCCACTGGACTTTTTTTAACATAGTTTCTTCACATGTAGAATTTAGGTGAAAAATTTATGCAGTGCAAAATGTGCAATACAGAGAGGCTGCAAGTTAAGACACAGGACACTATTTCTGGATACACAGCAACAATGTTAATACACTTTATATAGAGGCAATTTTTCTAATCAATGTTCTCCTGCCCCACCATGGCCTGGAAACTAAGTAATTCCTATTGTAATTCACAATAGGAAGACAAATGGTGGATGCTTACAACCCTGTACTGAGTTTAATAACCCTGGATTTCCTCATTACTTCTGAGTTTGTCTGGAAGAGGCTAAATTGTTAACATAAAAATAAAAAGAGAAAAATTAAAATTACATTGTTTTACACAGAGATTGTGGAATGGTATACCTCCTTTTTACATACTCATTATTCTATTAAAAAAGAAATATGTATGTGTAAAGCCATTTTGAATGAATGAATACTAGTGATTTAATGGATCATGAAATGATAGAGGATTTAGTGTATCTATTTAATAACTTTCAGTTTGTAGCCTATATTTACAATGAACTTGTTTCATTTTTAAAAATCTGAAAATATAAGCAATAAAGTTAGTTACACTTTAAAATATTATTTAAAAAATTTTTAAAATATTTTAAAATAATTTAAAATATTATTTAAAAAGGATTTTATATGTACCCAAAGTTTGCAAGAATAGTATAGGCCAGGCACTGTGGCTCACAACTGTAATCCTAGCACTTTTGTGAGGCTGAAGTGGGCAAATCACTTGAGGTCAGGAGTTCAAGACCAGCCTGGGCAACACAGTGAGACCCTGTTTCTACTTAAAATAGTATAAAGAATTATTTATAACCTTTGCTCAGCTACATCAATTAAAAGTCTCAGTATGTACATTTATATATAGTTTTATATTTCCCCCTGTACTTCTGAGAGTATATTGTAGTCATTATGCCCATTAACCCCAAATATTTTAGTGTGCAAAGATCAAGGACATTAACTCACAGTAGGTTTAAAGTTGCTACAATGCTATAAATAATCTAATTTATGGACCTATCAATTTTTTTTCATATTTGCAACAATTTATGATATTTTCTGTTTTGGTCTAGGAGCTGAAAGAAAATCATTCATTGTATTAAGTATTTTTTTCTCTTCAGTCTCATAATGTGCAACAATTCCTCAGCCTTTAACAAATAATGCTGATACTTTTGAAGAGTCCAGGTCATTTATTTTGTAGCCCGTCCCTCAATTGGGTTTTTCTGGCATTTCCAGATGACTGGGTTAACACAGTGCTTTTTTGGCAGGGACACTACATTAGTGATATTTGTCCTCAGCGCTTCATATTTGAAAACACATGATGTTCATCTGTGCCACCACTAAACCGTGCCAGGTTTGATCACTTGGTGAAGTTGGTGTTCAGTAAGTTTCTCTTCTGTAAAGATAGTTTTCCCTTAGAAATTTATAAGTTATTTGTAGTAGGATACTTGAGACCCTACATATATCCTGTTGCTCATTAAATTTTTACCCAACAAATTTAGTATCTGTTAATAATCCTTCCCTGATTCAATTTTTACTATGGTAGTTGCAAAAAGAGTGATTCTTAAAAACTCCATTATTTTACATTTTTTAGCATGCTATTATAAGCAAAAGTGTTCTCTTCTTGCTTATTATTGTTTATCTGTACAGACTCATGAATTTTTTCATTCCAATGGATTAAAATATGTTGTGATCATTATTTATTTCAGTACTCAAATTGTCCCAGATTTGGCCAACAGGAGCTTCTTTAAGTTGGCTCCTGGGTCCTTTGGACATACCCCATTATTTTTTGAGGACTTTCTTATTTTCTAGTAAAAAAAAAAAATTCAGGATTATTTTCTACTTTCCCTGCACTAACTCTGGAATCAGCTCTTTCTCCAAAAAGCCGTGGTTCCATTGAGTGGGCACTGGTGCCCTAATTGCTTCTGGGGTATCATAACATCTAGGCCCCTTCAGTCAACAAAAGTGGAGTCTATATCTACATCTCTTTGCCTATATCTATCTTTATCTTCATAAATATTGTAAACTTAAAATCCTAAGTCCCCCACGGATAGAATAGACCCTCTTGTGGCCAAGAGGACCCCAGAAAAACCTTAAAACTGAGTTCCTGGCCACTGCCAGGGAAGAGGGGAGGTCAGACATGCCTCGTTCTACCCACTCACTTTTGTGGTTTAGATAAAATTGACCAGCATTAATGTTAAAATAGAGATCATAAGACTGACAGAACAGACTCTGGCAATGAGATACCAAGTTATACACAGGGCAAAAGGCCATGCCAGGCAAGGATAAAATCATGTACCCTACACTTAAAGAATAAACTTTTCTTTTGTTTTTGAGACAGAGTCTTGCTTTGTCACCCAGGCTGGAGTGCAGTAGCATGATCTGGGCTCACTGCAACTTCCGCATCCTGGGTTCAAGCAATTCTCCTGCCTCAGCCTCCAGGATAGCTGGGATTACAGGCACAGGCCACCACACCTAGCTAATTTTTGTATTTTTTTTAGAGACAGGGTTTCACCATGTTGGCGTTTCACCATGTTGATCAGACTGGTCTCAAGCTCCTGACCTCATGAACTGCCTGCCTTGGACTCCCAAAGTGCTGGGATTACAGGCATGAGCCACTGTGCCCGGCCTGGAATAAACTGTTATAACTGCCACAAGGGTTTTTTTGTTTGTTTTGTTTTTTCCCTCAAGCACTAGCTTTGAGATAAGCAATATTAAAACAATCACAACTCATCTTGCTAACAAACACTGACTAGCTGAACCCCAGTTCCACCAGCCATAACTACAGCTTTGATTGGACAAGGGCCTGATTTCAGTAACTTTCTTCTGATAGGGAGACCACCGACCATGGGCTGGTTCTGTCTGGTTTACAGAGATTGCTCACTTGGGTGCCTTGTAACCTGAAAAGATCTTTTGATGTATAGGGCTCAACTGTAATACATTTGACAAGAACGGGCACTTTTAGGGTGGTATGGCGGTAGACATGACTGTAATACTTTTGAATATTAAGACTCCACCCACAAGTGAACATGGGTCATGTGCTACATGCAGAATTGCTCATACGCATGTGTCAGGACCACCTTCATTAATATTCATAGCTCCTCCCATAATCTGTTGAACATGTATATTTAGCCAACCTCTTCAGCATAAAAGTGCTACTCCAACCTCTCTCCTTTGACTTAGCTGGAGGAATACTTCCCAGCCTGTGGATGACCATTTTGCAGGCTGTAACCATTTACAAAAAATAAAGTTTCCTCCTTTTCCAAACTTACGGATTTACGTGATTTTTAAAAAAGTTAACACCACATGAATAGAAACTACGAATTCGGCTGGGCGCGTTGGCTCATGCCTGTAATCCCAGCACTTTGGGAGGCCAAGGCAGGTGGATCACTTGAGGCCAGGAGTTTGATACCAGCTTGGTCAACATGGTGAAACCCTGTCTCTACTAAAAATACAAAAAAATTAGCCGGGCATGGCAGTGGACACCAGTAATCCCTGCTACTCAGGAGACTAAGGCAGGAGAATTGCTTGAACCTGGGAAGCGGAGGTTGCAGTGAGCCAAGATCATGCCACTGTTCTCCAACCTAGGTGACACAGTGAGATTTTGTCTCAAAAAAGAAAGAAGAAAAAGAAAGAAAGAAAGAAGGAGAGAAAGAAATAAAGAAACCATAAATTCAATTACTGTCGAATGCTGCATGATTTTCTTAACAATTTTGTATTTTATAATTGTGTCTTCCTTCTCCAATAGTGAGAAATTTGGTTCTCAACATCATCAATACATTTTTCCATATTCTCCTATACATGAAAAGTAAGAATTGCAAACTAATACTACTTAAAGAAGGAAATCTACCAAGTAGAATTCAAGAAGTGTTTCCAGATTAAGAACTTATAATCAGAATATTGTTCCAGAATTACTTGAACTTGTTTTTCCCCTTCAGCGTAGTTACATTATTCATTTGAAATACAGTACTGCTCATTTGTTTCTATTTATATTCTGTTAAGGAGTTTCCCCATCCTTGTTGAGTCAAGTTTATTTGTTTTAGTGCATAAAATATTAACATGATTTTAAAAGCCAAAATTAGATGAAAAGGGACACTCAGCAGAGGTGCCTTCCCTCCCCTCTTTCTGTCTTTTTCCATCCACCCTGGGTTTACGACCAATATCATCTGTTTCTGGTTTATTATTTCTGTATTTATTTTTGCAAAAATAGGCAGATAGATATGTTTTTCTTATTTTTCTTTTTTATGAAAAAGAGGCATATTATATGTTCCTTTGAAACTTTATTTTTAAATGTTTATTTTTACTTATATATTTTTGGAGACAGGGTCTTGTTCTGTTGTCCAGGCTGGAGTTCAGCGGCTCAGACAGGACTCACTGCAGCCTCAACCTCCTACTCAGCCTCCGGAGCAACTGGAACCACAGGTGTGTGACATCACACTTGGCTAATTCTATTTTTTGTAGAGACAAAGCCTCACCATGTTGCCCTGGCTGATTTCAAACTCCCCCAAGCTCAAACAGTTCTCCCACCTTGGCATCCCAAAGCGTTGAGATTACAACCAGGCCTTCCTTTCTTTTGAACTTTTTAAAAGACTTGACAGTATGGTTGGGCGCAGTGGCTCACACCTGTAATCCCAGCACTTCGGGAGGCCGAGGCGGGTGGATCACGAGGTCAAGAGTTCACGACTAGCCTGGCCAACATGTTGAAACCCTGTCTCTACTAAAAATACAAAAATTAACCGGTCGTGGTGGTGGACGCCTATAATCCCAGTTACTCGGGGGGCTGAGGCAGGGAATTGTTTGCACCCGGAAGGCGGAAGTTGCAGTGAGCCAAGATTGCACCACTGCACTCCAGCCTGGGCGACAGAAGGAGACTCCATCACAGAAAAACAAAACAAAAAGCTCGACAGTATATCCTGGAAGTCACTCCATATCTATAGATCTTCCTCATCCTAGTTCATTGCTACATAGTACTCCATTGTGTAGATTTATCATTCATTACATCAGTCTCCTATGTAAAACCTTTAGGTGGTTTCCAATATTTTGTAATTACAAATATAGAGCAATGAGTAATGTTACACATATGCAGTTTTGCATTATTGAAAGTGTATCTTCTGGGCAAATTCCTAGAAGTGGATAAACATATATTATGGCTTTATTTTTAGAAACAATAAAAGTTCTATATTGGCACAACTTTAATTCTTAAATTAGTGTATTTAAAATTTGAATTCACTGAGATGGAGCTCTCTCTCACTAAAAAATGGAAATAATTTATTTTTCCTTAATTATAAAAGTAATACATACTCATTGTAAGGCTATCCAAAATGTGTATAAGTTGTTTTTTGACTTTCAGGTGATAAAACTATCCCAAGCAATGTAATTCCCTTTACTTTTTATTCTGAGGACAATGAAATATGTAATAAGCCAAATTTTTGACAAGTGTTTTTCATATAGATGAACATTTAATACAACAGAATTGCTTGCTTTTGAATTGAGGGAACTACATATTACTGCTATTTTCCATTGTATGTATTTTGAGAGACAGGCTTATAAGAGGGATATTTTTGTGAATTCCAATGTTATTGAATCAAGGATTACAATGAATTCTTGTTGGTAAAAAGGGGACTTTCTAAACCAAGTGAGGTCAGCTAAGATCTTGGGAGCAGACTTGGAAAGAAGGGAAATTCTCAACATTGGCTTATATTCCAGATGTAGTTTAAATTCTGAAATTTTATTTTTATGCATTTTAGGGGCATTTTTTAACCTTTCAGGGTATTTAGTGCTGTAGTCAGAATTAAGAAGGCTCTGGGTCTGTTCTTCTAGAAAATATCACAAACAAATGAATTTTCTGGGCAAGTAGAAACCTGTTTCCCCTGGTGGGTAGGGTCAGGTAGACAGAGGAGGATACGTTGGATAAAGAGGGCATCTATTGACGGACCAAGAATTCACCTCTAGCCACTAATTCAGCTGGAATTTAATCTAAGACTATCCACCAGTGTTTGGTCATTTTAGAACCAGTAAATGAAGTTCTTAGGAGTCTATGTTTATGCTTATAAATTGGGCTGATCTTGATGTAAACTCCATCTGGTTTTGGCACTAGAATTTATTTCCAAATTATATTTGGGTTCTTTGAAAATCCTCTTGCCCTAGGGAAATCTCTTTCCTTCCTCCGCCTCCATCCCCACCCCTGTATCACCACTACTCTCCCACCACCACTTGTCACTTGTTTACTTTGGGAGGGCTGGGCATGGGAATGGAAACAGGACATAAACTCTTTAACAGTTTTCAAAAACACAAACAAGCCTGTTTGAAGAAAGGACTTCCTCTTTACACAGCATCCCTGGCAGACCACAATCTCTCCCTCAATCAGTGGACTCACACTTGAACAAACTTCCAGACAGGAACAAACCTCAGCCTTTCAATAACAGAGAATCCATGCAATTCAGACTTATCCCAAACCCACAGGATAAACTTAGCTGGATAACAACTCACAGGAGAAGACAACACTGGGGTTGGAGCTTGGCTGGTTCTGTTATCCTAACACATAGTGTTTATTAAAGTGTAGAGATTCGTAGGTCTAGGAGAAATCTGGAGAGGCCAGCAAGTCTGTTTCTTAAGGATGAAATAAATAACATTCTGTTAACATTGTTTATATGTTAATGTCAATCTCTAACAAAGACTTTACAACAGTGTTTCACACTCCTTGAAATTTAGATAATTTGTGTAATGATTAACACAATGACTTCCTCCTGTCTTGTCTCCTTAGCGTGATAATCACAAAGTTTGTTTATAATCGTCTCCTAAGGAATCAACTGCTCTCATCTGAGTGTTGTAAGGCAGTAGTATATTGATAAGAGCATGGGTTCCTAAGTTACAGACACCAAGGTTTAAATCCTGTCTTCCTAGCTGTGTGATCTCGAACAGGTGCCTTAAACTCTACAGTTTGGTTTTCTCTTCTGTGAAAGGGGGATCATTTTGTACCTACCTCAAAGAATTGTTGCAAGGATTCAGTAACTTACTAGATATAAACTGTGTCCAACAGAGGCTGCCACTAGGTAGCATTATCCTCTCTCATTCATATATAAAGCACGTTTTTTTAATTAACCAGGCAATTCCGCTTCACTTGGGTTTACACACAAGTGATTCAAATTTGTGGATTGTGTCAGATTGATCTTTGCCCTATGATTTGGAGGTTTGACTTTCATATTTCCTGCCAGATGAGCTAGTCACATTAATAGCATCCTTCATCATGGTTTGTGGTTGCCCTGATCTTTAAATTTGGTCTGCCTCTATTATAATCCCCATTTATTGGTTAGGTCCAAGGTTATTTTTATCTTATGGCCACTTTAACAATTTTAAGAAAAGGAACCATGGCATGGTCAATATTTTACTTTGGGATATTGACAAAAACTGCAACAAATTGGCCACAGTGGCTCAGATCAACAGGCCGTGGCAGTGGATTAGGATATATCCTCCAAATCTGCCTGGATCTCATCTCAGAAAAGGGGCTTATTTTGTAGAGAGTTCATTGTCAATTCTCACTTCAGATTCTGACGTCAGCCTTTTACAGCATTTAAGCAAAGTTTTCCACAAATTGAGAACAGGAATTTAGAATCAAATCTTCAATTGATTATTTTGATAGAAGGGAGAATGACTCAATGTCTTCCTCTCTTACTATCTCTGAATCTGGAACCAACCGTCTTCTGTAGTCAATGAATGACTACAGAAGATAGAAAGACCTTGAAAGCCTAGACATGTCTTACCTTTTCAAGAGCTCCTTAAATCTATTTATTCAGTGAATGCTTATTGAGCTTCTTTTATGTTACAGACACTGTTCTAGGGGCTTTGGATAATCAGGAAACAAACTCGACAAAGATCCTTGCCCTTTACAGGCTTATATTCTAGCAGGGAAGACACATAGTAAACAACTGATACAGCAAGTAAGAAAATTAAATTACATGTGTTAGAAAGTGGTAAATGTGGCCGGGCGCAGTGCAATTCCAGCACTTTGGGAGGCCGAGGCGGGTGGATTGCCCGAGCTCAGGAGTTTGAGACCAGCTTGGGCAACACGGTGAAACCCCATCTCTCTTAAAATACAACAAATTAATTGGTTGTGGCAGCACGCGCCTGTAATCCCACCTACTCGGGAGGCTGAGACAGGAAAATTGCTTTAACCGGGAGGTGGAGGTTGCAGTAAGCCGAATTCACGTCACTGCACTCCAGCTTGGGAGACAGAGTGAGACTCCATCTCAAAAAAAAAAAAAAATGTGGTAAATGCCATGGAAAAGAAAAAGAGAAGTAAATAAGAGTAAAAAGAAGCTGTGTAGTCCCAGCTGCTCCAGAGGCTGCTCCAGAGGCTGCTCCAGAGGCTGCTCCAGAGGCTGCTCCAGAGGCTGCGGTGGGAGGATCACTTGAGCCCAAGAGGTCTAGGCTGCTGTGTGCCATGATTGCACCACTGCACTCCAGCCTGGGTACCACAGCAAGACCCTGTCTCCAAAGAAAGAAGGAAAGAAAAATTGAATGTAGGGATGTTCTGAAGTGCAGGTTGCAAGAAATATTAAGCAGAGCAGTTAGGAGAGTCCTCTCTGAGATGCTGAAATCTGAGCAAAGATTTAGAGGAGGCAAAGTGTTAGCCAGGCAGATATATGGGGAAGCAGTCAACACAGGCACATGTGTTGTGTTCAGGAAGCATAGAAGCCAGCACTGCTGTTAGAAAAATGTATTGTTCTCTCAGACCTCTTATAACCATTTCCTAGGATCCATCTCAAGAATAAGAAACTAGGCTGGGTGCAGTGGATCATGCCTGTAATCCCAGCACTTTGGGAGATGGAGGCGGAAGCATTGCTTAAGGCCAGGAGTTGAGACCGGCCTGGGCAACATGGCAAAACCTGTCTCTACTAAAAATACACAGACACGCTAGTTGGACATGGTGGCACATGCCTGTAATCCCAGCTACTCAGGTGGCTGAGCCACTAGCATTGTTTGAACCCGGGAGTCAGAGGTTTCAGTGAGCCAAGATGGTTGGCTGCACTCCATCTTGGGGGACAGAGGGAGAAGACTGTGTCTCAAACAAAAAAAGAGTAAGAAACTAGAGGAGAATTTATTTTCTAAAATTGCAATCAACTAAAAAAAGTGTAGACTGGGCGTGGTGGCTCACGCCTGTAATCCCAGCACTTTGCGAGGCTGAGGTGGGTGGATCACCTGAGGTCAGGAGATCGAGACCCTCCTGGCCAACATGGTGAAACCCCATCTCTAGTAAAAATACAAAAACTAGCTTGGTGTGGTGGCACGTGCCTGTAATCCCAGCGACTCGGGAGGCTGAGACAAGAAAATCGCTTAAACCAGGGAGTCGGAGGTTGCAGTGAACCGAGATTGTGTCACTGCACTCCAGCCTGATAACAGAGTGAGACTCTGTCTCAAGAAAAAAGAAGTGTTCATATTTTGTGGGCTTCTTTTGTTTTCTAGTTAGCAAAAAGAAGTCTGTTAGAAATAACCCCAAGTATAACTGCATTTTACACTTTATTTTATAGTATTAGGATAAGCCATATGAAATTGTCATTCTTATAAAGTCCAAAACTCTTGAATACTGTCAATTGCATATGTTTTATACCTTAACCTCAGAACTTCTGATGACACTATTGCTCTTAAAACTAAAATGCATAGATCACATTTATTATTTTTGAAATTTTTTTTTTTTTTTAAAGATGGGGTTTCACCATGTTGGCCAGGCTGGTCTTGAACTCCTGAGCTCAGGTGATCCACCCACCTCAACCTCCCAAAGTGCTGAGATTACAGGTGTGAGCCACTGTGCCTGGCCTATTTTTGAAATTATTATAAACTCACAGAAAATTGGAAAAAAAAAATAGCACAAAGAGCCCAGTATACCCTTTACCTAGCTTCCCCCAGTAGTAACATGTTACATGGCTATGGTAAAATATCAAAACAAGGCCTCATTACTGATGCAATACTGTTAACAAGCCTACAGACCTTTTTCAGATTCCCCCAGTTTTTATATGCACTCATATTACATTTTAAAGTTTACACAACCAAATTTTTCTACACAACTCTTAAAGTAGGTACAGATGCATCAGGTGAGGTTCAGAGAATTTATTGTTTCTAGTCTAGTGTATCATCTCTCGCTGTGCAGAGTACGGAATGGCCGTTAGGTTGAAACCAACTAGATTTAAGACTCTTTCCCAGAAAACTTTTCTTTCTGGGACCTGAAGTGTTTCCATGGGAGAGTTGATAAATTCTTCCACTTCTTTATGCCTCTTTTGAACTGCATATGTTCCTAAGGATCAACTTGTTCAATGCTTAATTTTGTTTTTTCTGGGACTTGGAGAGATAATAGTTGCACAAGTGCTGTGGGTAAAGCTTTGATGCCTATAAGATGCTGATAATGGGTAAAAATCAAAAAAATGGGAAACTGAAGCTCTCCAGGGCAAATACTCTGTCCTCCCTCACTTATTTGCTGCAGGGAGCTGTATTCATTAGGTATGTCTGGGACAACCATGGCATGTGACTGTCTCAGACAGGGTAGCTGATATTTTACGAAGCAATGGCTAAAAAGAGATCAAATATTAAAATCTAAAATTTCATTGTCTTTATTTAAAAATAATAACTTAGACAATATGCAAATATAAATTTTGAAACCCCAAAACAGGAGGGTGAAAGTGGAAAATAAAACTATCTTGGGTTTCAAAAAACAATGAAAGAAAAACAGCACAGCACACCATAAGACTGGAAACCAGTTGTCTGGAGGTTTTAGCAGTGCCAATGAGTAGAGAAAAGTTTCCATATAATTCAACAACCAAGTAAAGTCAGAGTGACTCAAAACTTGTCTGGGGTTTAGACTTATTTGATGGAAATTTTGTAGGGCAGGTTTTCCTCTTTACCCAGTTCGACTTTACAAGCCAAGTCCCACATACTTGGAAACAGTCACTGGACAATTACTAAATGGTTGCTGAGTGATGGTGTAAATAGTTGGAAGAAAGCTTGGATTCATGACAGCTATCAGGTAAGTCTTATTCTCATGTTCTAGACAGTTTTATATGCTATAAGGACACACTGCTGTTGAAGAAAAAGAAATTGTCTCTGTTTTTTCAATTAAAATTCAACTTAATCAAATGTGTTATACAAACATATATAGAGGAAAGGCTTTTTTAGGGTTTTAAAAAAGTTTTAAAAAAATATTTGCATTGGACATCCATATGTTTGCAGAAACTACTGTGATGGGATTTTACAATTGTTTTATTTATTTGATTGTATATATTTTAGGTGTACAATTTTATATATATATATATTTTGAGATGTAGTTTTGCTCTTGTTGCCCAGGCTAGAGTGCAATAGTGAGATCTCGGCTCACTGCAACCTCCACCTCCTGGGTTCAAGTGATTCTCCTGCCTCAGCTTTCCGAATAGCTGGGATTGCAGGCATATGTCACTACACCGGGCTAATTTTGTATTTTTAGTAGAGACGAGGTTTCTCCATGCTGGTCAGGTTGCTCTCAAACTTCTGACCTCAGGTGATCTACCTGCCTCAGCCTCCCAAAGCACTGGGATTACAGGTGTGTGCTACTGCGCCCGGCCACAACATGCATATTTGATATGCATATACATTGTGAAATGGTTACTAGAGTCAAGCACATTAACATATCCATCATCTCACATAGTTGATCTTTTTTTTTCTTGGTATCTAGAGCATCTAAAATCTACTCTTTTAGTAAAAATGCTGAATTTTGAGAGGCCATACAAGTAAAGGCTCTCACACAGTGGGAACTGAAATCAAAAACCCCAGTCCCATCTCTTGGGGCTTCAGGGATGCCCAGATCACTGTCATCAGAAACCAAAACTCAGGGAAAGGACAGGCTGAGAGCAGAACTGAAAGAGTCCCTGTCACTTTCGTATTGTATATAGGGCTGTCCAGATCATTGTCATCAGAAATCAAAACTCAGGGAAAGGACAGGCTGAGAGCAGAATTGAGAGTCCCTGTCACTTTCATGTTGTATATTTATCGCTATGTGTTTATGACTATATGACCCTTTTGTATATTTACCCATCTGGTGAAAATAATATTCTCTTTGCTGCAGAATTTCACCACCACCACACCTCCCATTCTTACACACAAACACACTCTGTTGTGCTGGGTAAATATTGTAAGTATTGTGATAAATTGCATTAGATGGAGGGTCAAACATTCCAGGGGCAGACTTGTCAACACTAGACAGTTATTGATCTGTTTTCTCTTTTGTTTTTGTTGCGGTGATGATGGATGCCATCTGTGGAAGGCATCGCTGGCTACATGCACAGATTTCTTTTTCAGTAACTGAGGAGCTAGCCAAAGGCAGGATGTGATGCCAGGACAATACACAGGACTTTTGAGAGAAAGGAGTCTGGGGGCAAATCTGCAAGCTTCACTTTCTTTTAAGTTTGCTGGGTGGTGGATGATGTGATTTCTCTTCCTCAATTCCCCTAGAATTCTTCAGTAAAATTTGTATTATTAACAAAGTCACTGTGGTGTTGGATTCACTTGGGGGATGTGACAAAATGCTGTTTGGCTTCAGAACAGGCACAGTATCAGAAGAGAAGTGACCCACATGTGGGTCACTTAGGCTTTCGGGCAGTGATCTATTTCTTCTTAATTGAAAATGCTTCTATGAGTACAATCTGTTGTTAATACTTCCATTCTAAGTTTAGAACGTTGAAGCAAAAAAAAAAAAAGAAAAGAAAAGACAACATTCCTAGGTGAGCATTTTCTTCCCCATATACTTTATTACTACATCTTTATGTCACTAACAAAAATTTAAGCATTTGTTAAATTTCCAGTGGAGAGCTAGGACATTTTATAAGTGGATATTTTGGACTATCCAGTTAACAGGGAAATCTCAGGGGTAAAGAGAGTTGAATTAAACACTCGTACTGAATTTAAAACATTATCATCAGGACTAAAAATAATCTCAATTCTACTTATTATAAAGCTATAAAGATTTACTTTAAACAGAGAAATACTGATGGACAAAAGAAATAAGCATTCATGGTACCACCAAGAAGAACAAATCACCACCGATATAAGGATGTATATCCTTCTACCACTGCTGGTATAGGGTCATAGTCTGTGTATTGATTATTATCTGCCCCTATTTCCAAGCACTGTACCAAGTGCTCTGTGCACATTATTTCATTTAACCTTTCCTATATACTGTGAGCTAAATGCTGTTTAACAGGTATGGAAACTCTTGGCTATTCAAAGAGGGGTAGAATTGAACCCTTTGGAACAACTTGAGCTATCCAGACCCCGGTCTACATTGAAGAATCCCATGAGGAGGTTTCAGGGATATCAATAAATCTAGACCGAATTCAAACCTCCTAATGTACTCAGGAAAGAATTCAGAAGTATCCAACATAGAAAGAGTTATCTGCATGTAATAGAATGTATCCTCATACTTGACCAGTTTCCAAATATGGAAGTGTTGAGGTTGCCAAGGGAAGAGCCAAGCTGCCTCCACTAAAATACTCTATGTGGCTGTGTTTGAACCTTATCTATTTTTGATATATCTGTTAGAGCAGTTAGCATTATTAATACTAATTAATACAATTATTGATGATAGTCATGGCTTAAAAAATGAATACAAAAGGCAACATGATTAAGTGAAAATATCTTTTGCTACAAAAAGTATACAATATAACACTTTCCAGCTTTAACAAGCTATGTACTATTTCATCCTGTTTAAATTTAAGTCTGCTTAACAGACCTACAGTAGATTTGGGAAATGTGAAAACTTTTTTCCAAACAAAATTGTTAAAGGCAAAATCTATGAAATATGAGTCACCTGCAAGACTTCCAAGAAACCAGTACTCCTGGGTTTCCTTACACGTGGTGACTCATTCTTCCAGGATGTTTAAGCAGTTGTCCTAGAAGGTGGGTGGCAAAGAAAAACTAACAGAAAAAAAATAAAGAATAGAATATGTCTATTTCTGCTATTTTCACCTAATTTTTGAACTATCTGATATTTTATTTGTTCCATTTTGAAATCTATTACTTGTGGTAATTCACTCTGAGATGTGTTATGAGGGACCACTGGAGCCATTAGGGATTCAGCCTTTTTAAGTAGATCCTTCCTTCCTTCTTTCCTTCCTTCCTTCTTTCCTTCCTTCCTTCCTTCCTTCCTTCCTTCCTTCCTTCCTTCCTTCCTTTCTTCCTCCTTCCTTCCTTCCCTCCTTCCTTCCTTCCCTCCCTCCCTCCTTCCCTCCTTCCTTCCTTCTTTCTTTCTGAGGCAAAGTCTCACTCTGTTGCCCAGGCTAGAGTGCAGTGGCACAATCCCGGCTCACTGCAACCTCCCTCTCTCAGGTTCAAGTGATCCTCGTGCCTCAGCCTCCTAAGTAGTTGGGAGTACAGGCCCATGCCACCGTACCTGGCTATTTTTTTCTGTATTTTTTTTAGTAGAGACAGGATTTCACCATGTGGGCCAAGCTGGTCTCAAACTCCTGGACTCAAGTGATCCACCCGCCTCAGTCTCCCAAAGTGCTGGGAGACTTGCAAAGTGTCTTGAGGTTTACCTTTTAAGAAGCTATATTTAAATCCATATAACACATTCGAAGGACCACATTTTTAAAAAATGTATTACAGCCTTTCTGGTCTTTTAAATGACTGTTCTAAACATAACCAAATATTTTACTAATGACTCTGTTCATTAGCATGAACATCTGGGTATTCTGCCCTTTGTTTAGTCTTTTATTTTCTTTGGTCTTTATTTTTACTTACATATTTATTTATTCGAGATGGACTTTCACTCTTGTTGCCCAGACTGGAGTGCAATGGTGCAATCTCGGCTCTCAATGCAACCTCCACCTCCTGGGTTCGAACGATTCTCCTGGCTCAGCCTCCTGAGTAGCTGAGATTACAGGCACCCGTCACCACACCCAGCTAATTTTTTCATATTTTTAGTAGAGGTGGGGTTTCACCATGTTGGCCAGGCTGGTCTCGAACTCCTGGCTGCAATTGACCTGCCTGCCTCAGCCTCCCAAAGTGCTGGGATTACAAGCGTGAGCCACCTCGCCTGGCCTGGTCTTCGTTTTTGTAAATATTTTGTTCTTGGTCTTTATTGTGTTCTCGATGTCAGCCCCACCCCACCCAGTCCTCTCCCCTGGTTTCAGGCTATTGGATGTCACTTCTCTCTGTGCTGTTGTGTGACTGCCTATTCCAGCTCTGCCTGTCACTTTTCTCACTTGCATCACATAGATGGTGCTATGGGCTGACTTGCATGCCACCCAAAATTCATATGTTGAAGTCCTAACCACAATACCCCAGAATGTGACTGTATTTTAAAGTAGGGTCTTTACAGGGGTAATTAAGTTAACAGGAGATCATTAGGATGGGCCCTCATCCTGTGTAACTGATGTCCTTATAAGAAGGGAGAATTCAGTCACAATTACAGAGGAAAGATGACATGCAGACTCAGGGAGAACACAGTCATCTACAACCCAAGAGAGAGGCCTGGGACAGACACTTCCTGAAGAAACCAACCCTGCTACACCTTGATTTTGGGCTTCCAGCCTCCAGAACTGTGAGAAAATGAAATTCTATTGTTTAAGCCACTTAGTCTGTGATATTTTGTTATAATAATCTTAGCAAACCAACACAGGTTGATTTGGAAATCATCTAACAAATAACTTAATACTATAAAAACTAACTATAAATAGACTCGTGGTGGGAGATTCCAAGAACAAATCTACAGGGAGCTCCTATGAGCTTCATGCTGTGAACATTTTATGCTGCCTTCTTAGATGCAAGTATTCATTCATCCCATTATTTACTCGGTCAATGAATATTTGCTGAGTCCTTTCTCCATACCAGACATTGCATCAGACATGGCTTAATGAGGTCTTGGTGTAACCCTTGGGGGAGCTTAGAGTCTCAGAGAGGGAGACAGTCATGTAAAAAATGGGTTACAGTTGGCCGGGCACAGTGGCTCACACCTGTATTCCCAGCACTTTGGGACGCTGGGATGGGTGGATCACGAGATCAGGAGATCAAGACCATCCTGGCTAACACAGTGAAACCCCGTCTCTGCTAAAAATACGAAAAATTAGCTGGGCCTGGTGGCTGAGGAGGCTGAGGCATGGGAATCGCTTGAACCCAGCAGGTGGAGGTTGCAGTGAGCCGAGATCACACCATTGCACTCCAACTGGGGCGACAAAGCAGACTGTCTCAAAAAAAAAAAAAGAGTTATGGTAAAATACTACAGGCATTTAAGATATTAATGAAGTGAGGAAGAAGAAAAGATCAGATGGTCTTGAATTCTGGAAGGTGAGCTTACCAGATAATTGAATTCCAAATACATGCAATGTTATGGGTGTGTGTGTGTGTGTCTGTGTGTCTGTGTGTGTGTGTGTGTAATGTGTCTACCTACCTACCTATATCTTTTGAAATATCAGCACACTCCCTCACATTCAGCTTGGTTTCAATGCTTGTTGCAAGCTGACAGAGATAAGTGGATTACAGTGGAGTGGGAAGCAGCAGTTAGAAGACATGTGTTCACGTCTGGCCTCTGTTATTTATCCAACCAAGAGACCGCAAACAAGTCACTTAGCCTTTCTCAGCCTCAGTACCTTCCAAAGTGGTTGTTTGGGGGATTAAATGAGATGTCAAAGGCTTTGGAAAGTATAAGACGTTGAATAGTCCAGTTATGATTTATTGACAAAAAAATTGGATCTATCCAGGAAAATAAATAGTTAAAATTAGCAAGTGGCAAATGAAGCTAGAGCTAAATCAAGTATAAGGAACATGTTGTTATCTAAAATTATTCTAGGTATGTTAGGTATTAGGTGACTTCTTGTGTGTGAAGTGTGGCTTTCATTGTGTTCACTATGGCAATACTGGTTAGTTGGTGCTTCCTGCTTGGTTGGTAAGTTGAATATTTATTCCCCCTTGTAGGTAGGGGTAGTTGAGGATGCTCTTAGTTGGATTAGAGATATCCTCTGATGGGCAATGCTGCTTTGTGGTTAGATACATGGACTCTAAAGCTAACTCTAACAAGTAACTTAACCTCTTCTAGTGAAAACGAGGATAAAAATGGTATCTGCTTTATTACAGAGTTATTATGAGAATTAAATAATCTAAAATTTATAAGGCACTTAGGAGAATGGCTTGTACATAAGAGCAATTTGAGTGTTAGATTAATAAACAAATTCTGCATCTCTGAAGCATCAGCTTTTACCAATGACTGCAGATAAGCTTTTATACCCAAGGCTGGCTTTTGCTTTGCTTCCTTAGTGTTAGCAACACATTCTGAGAAAACTTCTGGACCCTCCACTCGGGGATAATAATCCCTGTTACTGCCTTGTTTTACAAGTTTGGGGTGGGGGCAACAGAGTAACAATTGTTTACATCATCATCCATGAATTGTAAAAGTCCCAGTGTGTGGGGGGTCTCCTGGAAAAGCACTGAATCTGCCTCTTCCCTCTCCTGGGCTTATTTTTTGGGCTCATTGGTTTGCGCTGCTCCTCTAGAAGGGCTTTGTGGTGCTTTCAACATTGCTGGTGAAACTGTTACTGAATACCATCTTTCACAAGGGCAGCGTATCAGAAGCCTGAATCACAAGCTGGTTTGAGCTTTGGTAATTTATCTTGAAGTAATAATTGGGAACTGCTCAAAAACACATGAATGATGCTTGCTGTGATGTTGCTTAAAGTAACAGTGAAAAGTGAGGAACGATCTAAATGTTGGACATAGTGGACTGATTAATAGATGATGACACCATATATTGCAATTGATAGAGCAGTAAAATAAGAGAAAATTATATTTTTATATGAAAAATTGTATTTGATATGTTGTTAAGTAAAAAGCAAGTCACAAAGCCATAGGTAGAATGTGATTCAATTTTATTTTTAAAAAGAGATGACCTTTGTTTGTATTTGAATAGAACAAATTTGGAAGAATCTGTACAAAATTAATGATAATAACCTTTGCATAGTGGCATTTCTAGGGGTTTTAATTTTCTTGTGTTCTTTTTGTTTACCTGTATTTTCTAAATTTCCTGCAATGATTATGCATGGAATGCCTAAAGGTTAGAAAGGAGGAAAATATCTTAGAAACGAACTTCATCGGTTTGGCTAGTTTTTGTCGTAAAATTACTTGGGCAAAAAATTGTCTGTGCATTCCAAGAGGGCCATAGCTTGCCTTAGGCACGTCACAGTTTCCTGCTGACTCCACAGAAGGGCAAATGCCTGTGGCTTATGTGAAGGCTGATGGTGTAAATTCGAGTGCTGAAAAGTGGTCCAATGGATATTCACTTCTTCCTGCGTCCCTCCCTTTCCTGACCACATTATTCTCAATGGAAAAGAGGATATCTATTGCACAAGGTCGAAAGTACTCTACTATCTAAGGTCTCATGAGGGAGAAAAGCAGAGAACAACTCTTATCGTGACCTAGTAATCAAGGGTGAGCTCTCTAAACCACAATGGCTCTCTTTTGCTAAACTAATTATCTTGGTTGAAGCAATATCTTTGAGCTACTCACAACAGACGAGTCTCAGTGATGAGGATAGGAGTTTGGAGCTTTTGGCTAACAACTCCTAGGGGTGCTGCCAAAAGGGGCCCTGAGTCTGTTCTCAGGCTTTTCTGGCAGATTTACAAAGCCCGGAGATCGGAAAAAAATACAAATGGAAATAAAAGAAAACTGCAAGATTCTTCTCTCTTTCAGTGCTTCCTCGGCCAGCCTGGAGCTCTTCTGCCAGGCTGAGACTGTGGCCCTGGCTGTGGGGGAATGTGCTGGAAGATCTGATTTTACACCTGTGGCTTATGATTACTGCTGGCAGGGGTTTCCTCTGGTTTAGTGGCCAGACATTGTAGAGCCCACTGACTCATTTCCTACCTGGCACTTTCCTTTCCGTTAGAATATCACTGAGTTCAGGCATCCATGGACCTGGCCTCGGTGGAAGGACCTTGGCAGAGAGAAACATTTTGGTGTATCAGTGAAGAACTAGGGCTCTGGGACTGAGTCACCACTTAACAGGCGTAGGCAGAATTTCTAAGCCTTAGTCTTTGTCTTTGTAAAATGGGAATAAAAATAATATCCACTTCCAGAGGCTACAATGAGGAATAAGTCCAGTCTTGAATTTAAAGTGCTTAGTACCATGCCTGGCATGTAATAAATATTTAATAAAAGCCAACATTAGTGAAGAGCAGCCTCGAGGAAGTTAAGGATTTACTTGATTCCAGTTTGAGAGCTGGAGGAGGACCAGTTGGATCATCCATGACTGGAGGCCGAGGTGGGCAGATCACCTGAGGTCAGGAGTTCAAGACCAACATGGAGAAACCCCATCTCTACTAAACCAACATGGAGAAACCTCGTCTCTACCAAAAATACAAAACTAGCTGGGCAAGGTGGTGCATGCCTGTAATCCCAGCTACTCGGGAGGCTGAGGCAGGAGAATCACTTGAACCTGGGAGACGGAGGTTGCAGTAAGCCAAGGTCACGCCATTGCACTCCAGCCTGGGCAACAAGAGCAAAACTCCGTCTCAAAAAAAAAAAAAACCACATGACTGGGATCCTGGGATCCATCACTTTGGGAATGTGATTCTCCATTTCCAGCCACCCCCAAAACAGGGTAATCTGGGCAGTGATTTCTTCAGTAAAGCACAGTGCCTTTCTATTCTGTCATGGTATATTTTGTTTGTTTTTACTCTTTTTCTATTATTTATGACTACATTCACCCTTGAGGAATCAAAACATGATATTTAAAACAGCTGTTTAATAAAAGTGATGTTTTTGACATCTTTTTTCTTGGTCTGTTTTCTTACGGTTTTATCTATGGCTCTCTTCAGCCATTATACTTCAGATGTGCAGAATCTGCTTTAAACAGTTACCAGGCAAAAAGAATTCTGCCTCTTATGCCGGCAGTTTCTTTGTAAAGGGAACATCAGAAAGCTCAGAGTATTTATTTAAGAATAATTAGGGAAAGTGAACCATTAAATACTAAAATTAAAGAAAAGTCATTGAATCTACTTAAACTGCCCATTGCAGCTGGTAGCAACTTATTAAAAGTCAGTTTTAACATATGATAGCTTTCAAAGAACCTTTTTATATATTTTGAGGTCTCTCTGAAAGGATCCTTTCTTCATGAACATTGCTATCAAGGAGGGCCTCTATAAACCCACACTAATTTGAAGGTAAGGATGGTTTTTAAAGGAATAAGAGCCCGATTCAGAAATGTTTACTGAACTAGAGTAATTGAGCTGCCTTTCCCACATAGGCGTACCAATTTTTCTCATTTCCAAAGCGAACCAGACATTTTGAAATTTATGAAATCATTTAAGAAATCAGTTCTCATGTCCTTTGCACAGGCTTGTACTATGTGGTCTGTATACTTTTATATGAGATTGGGTAGCTGCAAGTGACGTTTTAGGCAACACTCTATGTCCTTTCAGATGACAAAGTCCTCTGTGACGTCAGGGAGCAGTTTCTCTCTACCTCTGCCTCTTAGTTAAACTTTTGCTCTTAAGAATAGAGTACTTATTTGTTTTTTTTCTCTTCTGAATCATCACTGACCTTAACTGCCCAGAACTTTTACAAACAAGAAGAATTAATTATACAAGAGTGGTAATTCAGAGCCCTGGGAAGATGAGACTGGCCACATAGACAGATGTCCGTCAGTATTTCTAGCATGCTTTGAAAAGAGATGTTTTGTGTTTGCGTGCATCAGAGACCACACAATAAAAAACTAAATATGGCCAGACGTGATGGCTCATGCCTGTAACGCCAGCACTTTGGGAAGTTGAGGCTGGTGGATCACCTATGGTCAGAAGTTCAAGACCAGCCTGGCTAACATGGCGAAACTCTGTCTCTGCTAAAAATACAAAAATCAGCCAGGTGTGGTGATGCATGCCTGTAATCCCAGCTACTCGGAAGGCTGAGGCAGGAGAATCACTTGAACTGGGAGGCAGAGGTTGCGGTGAGCCAAGATCGCACCATTGCATGTCAGCCTGGGCAACAAGAGCAAAACTCCGTCTCAAAAAAAAAAAAAAAAATCATCTGGGTGTCATGGCACATGCCTGTAATCCCAGCTACTTAGAGGCTGAGGCAGGAGAATTGCTTGAAGCTGGGAGGTGGAGGTTGCAATGAGTGAAGATCACGTCGCTACACTACAGCCTGGGCTAAAGAGTGAGACCCCCATCTCAAAAACAAAACAAAAAAACCTAAAGATGAGTATTAAATGAGATAATACATTCAAGGAGTTCCTGACTCAGAGACATCAATAACTGTCCAGCCGTTTCCTCCCAATTCCTCCTGCGGAATTGCAATCCCCAGTGCTGAAGGCAGGGCCTGGTGGGGGTGATTGGATCATGGGGGTGGTCCTTCGTGAATGGTTTGGCACCATCCTCCTGGCGCTGTTCTCTTGGTAGTGAGTGAGTTATTACGAGATAACCCACTTATCGCTTATCACTCTTTGTATAAAACTGTGTAGCACTTCTCTCCTCTCTCTCTTCTTCCTGCTCTGGCCATGTGGAGTGCCTGCTTCCCCCTTTGCCTTATGCCATGATTGTAATTTTCTGGAGGCCTCCCAAGAAGCCAAACAGATGCCAGCAAGATGCTTTCTCTACAGCCTGCAGAACTGTGAGCCAATTAAACCTCTTTTCTTTTTTTTTTTTTTTAATTTTTTTTTTAAAGACAGGGTCTCACCATGTTGATCAGGCTGGTCTTGAACTCCCGACCTCAGGTGATTCGCCCCCCCCTTGGCCTCCAAAGTGCTTGGATTACAGGCGTGAGCCACCGCGCCCGGCCTAAACCTCTTTTCTTTATCAATTACCCAATCTCAGGTATTTCTTTATAGCTATGAGAGGATAGACTAGTTCAATATCAGACAAAAGTCACCTCCTTGGCTCACTCTGTGTACTACTGATCTTTAAATAAGCCAGAAGATTCCCCTACAAGTTTCGTCATTCATTGGTCAGGGAGCTGTCATTCAGTCAGTTCTGAAAATATCCACTTTATTAGTATCTTTCAAAAGCCTTTGTCAAATGCTATCGGAGATTCAGCTGTACTCCGGCTATGGCATTGCCTTTATTACTAGCTACCAAAAAAGAATAGTTATTTTCATGAGGGTGCAGATTTTTTGTTGTTGTTGTTGTTCAAAAGGCATCTACTGAGTGCTTGGTACATAGTAGTGAGTCAGTAAGTGACTTTTGAATGAATGAATGAACTTGGACTTTATAGATTACATGGGTTCCTGTTACTCCCTCTGAATGGTTTTAACATGTTTTAAAGCCAAACTATAGCATGTGCAATTTATTTTAGAAAATTTTAATGATAGCTGCCCAACTATTATCTGTCTCTCAGCAAATATATCTCAATTCACTTCCTTTTTTTTTTTGAGATAGGGTCTTGCTCTGTTGCCCAGGCTGGAGTACAGTGGTGAAATTTCGGTTTACTGCAACCTCCACTTCCCCAGTTCAAGCAATTCTCTGTAGGTGGGATTGGCCCGACTAATTTTTGTATTTTTAGTAGATATGGGGGTTTCATCATGTTGTCCAGGCTGGTCTTGAACTCCCGGCTACAAGTGATCCACCAAATTGCCTCCCAAATTGCTGGGCTTACAGGTGTGAGTCACTGCTCCCGGCCTCAATTCACTTCTCAAAAGTAATTAAAGGTGGCTTCAAGATGCAAGAGAAGTTTCCCTGGGTGTCTACCACTTTAATTTGTGGGAGTCACGTGGTTCAGAGAAGCGTCCCTTTCTCTCTATAGCCTCACATATCAGATGCTTCTGTATCCTCTCACTGATGTTTGTTCTGCCATTCTTGGTCTAAAGTCCAATTTTCTTGAAAGAAAACTGAAAAGTAAAATGGAATGTTTTGCTTTGTTTTCTTTCTGTCATCTGCCAATATTATATTATTTGCCCCAAGAAATGGGCCTGTCTTTTTCATTCTTCTAATTTTGACTATTCTTAATGAGACTACCTTGTTGTCCTTAGGTGTTCGTGATGTTAAGAGCCCCTGTCATTAGAGAATTGTGTGTTTCAGCTGTGGGTGCTTTCTATTCTTATAACAAACTGAACTGCTGAAGTTCCCGTGGAAGAATCCATAAGAACTGATGCTGTGAATGAGCTTTAACATGTTGGGTTGTACCTGGGGTGGCAAAGTGAGCAATAATTTTTAAATATTAAAACTATATTTGTGATTTCTAGAATATTCTTTGAAAAATGTAGCATTTTTAAAACTATTTCACATAAAATATTGTGATATTGGTAATAACTACACCTGTAGAGCCTGTGCCACACCAGGTGCTTCACATGTAATTCTCACAATGATGCTACTGTTTACATTTTTACATTGGGGAAACTGAGGCTTAAGAGTAGTAGTGACTCACCTAAGTTCACCCAACTTGAGAGGACTGAGCAAGCATTTGAACTCAGGTTTGCCCTCTCAAAGCCTGCACTCTTCCACTCCACTACCCTGCCTGCCAACTTTCATTCACCTATTTGCAAAATATTTATTGAGCACATAATATATAATAAGAACTGTTCTAAGTGCCTAAGATACATTGGTGAATGAAGACAAAGTTTCCTGCCTTTATGAAGCTTAGATTCTAGTGGGAGAAAGGGACAAAGAAACAATATAATTTTATATAAAATTACATACACAATAACAGGTGCCAAGTGCCAGGGGAAAAAGGAAAAGGAGAGCAAATTAAGAAGAATCAGGAAGCTGGGCAGTGAGGGTGGAAAGAGGCAATCCCATTAAATGTAGGGCGAACGTCATTGAAAAGGGGTCATTAGGGTGAGGAGGGAGTGAGCCAAGCATATCTCAGGCTATTCCAGGTAAGTAGAACAGTGGCAGCAAAGGCTTGGAAGCAAGAATGTACTTGGCAAGTCCCCAGACCAGCAAGGAGGCCAGGATGGTAGCGTAGAGGGAGTGAGAGACAGAGGAGCAGGAGGTAAAGTCAGAATGGAAATACGCCTTGTGTAGGAACACGCAGGTCACTGTACTCTGAATTTAATGGGAGGTGGAATGGAGGGAGGTGGGAACATCTTCAGCAGAGGAGTGGCATACTCTGGCTTAACTTTTAGCAAGCTCACTGCATCAGCTACTTTGGGAACAGGCTGTTAAGATGGAATATGTAGAAGTAAGCAAGCGAGCAAGCCATTTAGGAGGTTATTGCAAAAATCAAGGCGAGATGTAATACCATTAATGTTCTGACAATCCAGACCTCAGTGATATCAATGGTGGGAGTGGGAGGTGGTCAGATTCTGCATGTATTTTGAAGAGAGAGCCACAGATTTGCTGAAGAGTTGGATATAAGGATTGAAGGAGAAGGAGAAGTGAAGATGATGCCGAAGTTTGTCCTGACCAACTGCAAAGATAAAATTGGACAGGAGGAGGCCGGATGTGGTGGCTTGCACCTGTAATCCTAACACTTTGGGAGGCCAAGGAGGAAAGATTCCTTGATTTCAGGAGTTTGAGACCAGCCTGGGCAACAGAGCGAGACCCTGTCTCTAGAAAAAACCACAAAATTAGTTTGGCTGAGTATCTGGGACTTGTGCCTCTGAGGTGGGAAGATTCCTTGAGCCCAGGAGTTTGAGGCTGCAATGAGCTATGATCATACAACTGCACTCCAGCCTGGGTGACAGAGTGAGACTCTGTCTCTAAAAAATAAATAAATAAATAAATAAAAATATAAAAAGGATAGGAGAAAAGAAGTTTGGTTTGACACACTGACTGAAGTTTAGATGCTAATTAGACATCTAAATGGAATTGCTGAATAACCAGTTGGATACTTACCATCAATTTATATGCATCTTAGTATAGTTTATTGTGAAAATTATTTACATTTAAATGGTTTGAATTATTGGTGATCGTTGGACATTTTTCATAGTCTTTATTAGCATATAATTGTATTTATCAGTGTGGTTCTTTGATTCTGGTCTGCCACATAACAGCATTCTTTGGACTCTAAACTCCATGAGGGCAGGGGTTGCCTTTTTGTCATTGTACTTCTATTACCTAGCATCCTGCCTGGAAGGTGGTAGGTGGACAAGCCACATACCAAACACTCAATAAATATTTGTTAAATGAATAGATACTTGTTTTAAAAATGAATATTTTAAGAGGAATGCTGCTCTAAAAATATCTAGAAATAAAAAAATGTTTTTTGAGGTTTTCAAATCTCATCACCAAGTTGTTTCACTAGAGGTTTTTACCAACTTGAATTCAGTATTAGAAAATGATTTTGTCATAAATTATATGCTTCATAAATATGAGTTTTCAAAAAGATCAAAGCACATGACTTTTAATATATCTTATAAAGATAATAAATGTATATTATACATATCTACATATATAAATGTATACATTGCCCCCTCACATGGCAGGCATTTCTAGAATAGCAATGTACACCAATGAAAAAGCATTTATTTCATTTATAAAAATCACAAATAAGTAATAGAGAACTTTCCTTGAATGCCACACACACTTGTAAAGAGAAAGCCACTTTTTTGTAAATGCTATGGATTTAAGTAGATAGCAATGAAACAAGAGAGCATGGAAATGCTGGGGGGAAAGTAGGTGGGGGGAAAGTAGGTGGAGGATCTTGTGACCAAAACCACAGGGAGTTTGGATTTTGAGATACTTGGCATCTGTGTGCATGTAACCGCCCAGTGGGTTCACCTTGCTCACTGCCTAAACAGAGCCAATTTATCAAGACAGGGGAATTGCAATAGAGAAAGAGTAACTCATGCAAAGTCAGCTCTACGTGAGACTGGAGTTTTATTATTACTCAAATCAGTCTCCCCAAGCATTGGAGCACTGGGGCTCAGAGTTGTTAAAGACAACTTCGTGGGTGAGAGGAAGCTGTTGAGCCAGGAGTGCTGATTGGTTATGGAGCAGATGAAATCATGGGAAGTTGAAGGTGTTCTCTTGGGCTGAGTCAGTTCTCGGGTTGGTGCCATAAGTCCAGATGAGCGAGTTTATCAATCTGATGATGCCAGCTGATCCATCAACTGCAGGCTCTGCAAAATATCTCAAGCACTGATTTGAGGAACAGTTTGGTGAGTTGGAATTTTGTAGGCTCCAGCTGCATGACTCCTAAACCATAATTTCTAATCTTGTAGACTGTCCTACAAAGGCAGTCTAGTCCCCAGGCAAGAAGGAGCTTTGTTTTGGGAAAGGGCTGTTGTTGTCTTTGTTTTAAACTATAAACTAAGTTCCTCCCAAAGTTACTTCAGCTTACACCCAGGAAGGAACAAAGACAGCTTAAAGGTTACAACCAAGATGGAATCAGTCAGGTTAGATCTCTTTCACTGTCTCAGTCACAATTTTGCAAAGGTGGTTTCTCGTACTCCTGAGTGACCAGAACACAAGGAAAGTAAACCATGTGTCTTTAACTGATTAATGTCCCCAATGGGGAGCTTTTCTGGGGCCTCGGGGTCATTTCTTTTCTCTCTGCTATGGTAGAGAAAAGAAGGGACCAAGACCGTTAGTGTATATTCTACTTACTTCGTTACTATGGAGATTTTTCTGCATATCTTATCCTGAGACAAGGAAGAGAAAACAAAATCTCAGAGGAGCCATGCTGCATAAATTCAAGTAGGAACAACAGTGCAATATGGGAGTATCACAGTTCATTTGGCTTATTTCCATGATGTTCTCCTAAGCACAAAAATTTGAACTCCTTGGTTGGAATTGGACTCAGATATGGAAAAAGTGAAATCATGTGTCTGTATCTATTTTTACAAGATTGCCAGGTCAATGGACAGGCCTGGAAAATCTGAACAAGCCAAGATTTCCTACAGTTTGCCTAACCTACATCAGGCTCTCTAAAGAAAGCACATCCCTCATTCATCAGAGAAATCCATCAGAAAATAAGCCAGATTAGAAAGCACAGGCAGATCTAATGATATCCATCTGCTTACTGCGTCTTAAGATGTGTGTATATTTTGGTAGGTAGTGTTTTCCAAGCCTCCCTCTGCAAAGTCGGGGAGAGTGCGTGCCTTCGCCAGCTGCTCATAGCAACACCGGGCAGTACTCGGGAGTCCTGGTCAAATTTCTTAAACATTCTAAGGATCAATTTTTTAAATCTATAAAATGGTATAAAAATAGAATATTTTAGGAATTTTTTAATGAGTTAATACATGCCTACTACAGTATCCAGCACAGAATAAGTGTTCTAAGCAGTAGCTTTTAATACAGAGAAATTGTATGAAATGTCTTTGTCATTATAAAAAGGGTAGAATGGGGTTAGAATCATTGATTTCCAGTCTCTGCTGAATGTTTTCTGCTCTTGAATTCAATCTGTGTGATTTTGACCTATTCTTAAAAATCTTCTGTTCATTAAAATATTATAATGACATTTCGATACTATGAAATATAAAATAGATTAAAATATTTTAAAAGGTAGCAAGTCTTAACCATCTAAATATAACTATTGCATGAGAGGAACACATTTTTACAGTACGGTGGCAAATATAGCTGACCTAGCCACCAGGGATGTCCTGTAACAGATGCAAATGAATCGTATTCTGTTTGAATTCATCGCCTCCTCCCCCGTCTTCCACAGTTCATTATCTTATCTTGATACTTAGTGTCATATCTCCGATAGGCAAAAAATACCTATCTTTCTCTCTCTCTCATTTTTTTTTTTTTTTGAGATGGAGTCTCTGTCACCCAGGCTGGAGTGCAGGCTGGCCATGTAGTAGGCTCCCAATTTCTATCTGTCTGAGTCATGGATGGACACCCATAAGAAATAGGTGAGCATGGGTGGTGGTAGACATAGGGTAGGAAGATTGAAGAACTGTGAGGATTTGAAGGGCCTGGTGAGATTCAGCCTATTTCTGACCTGCTAGTCCTGGTGAAGCCTTCTGGGTAACCACCCCTTCCAACCCCGCTGATACTAAATGAGAGCACAGTTTTCTGAAAGCTGTGTCCCAGGAAGATGGCCCAGGAACTCAAGGGTCACTGGAGCACAGCACATTCTGGGGTGTAAGGGTATGGACAAGATAGGCTTAGGAGGGCAGGGGTGGAGAGAATGCTGGGACGTCGCAGAAACCAGGGCTACCTAAATACCTTGGGAACAGGGAACATCATTTTATACACAGGCTGTGTGTGTTAGGTGCTTTCTGTATCACCTTTCTCCAGGGGTGCCTAGCCACTTATTGTGGGTTTTATCCTTCACAATAGGAAGGGTGTGGCCCCCTCTATTTTTAAATTTAATTTTTTTATTTCTTTTAACTTTCACTTTAATTTAGGGATTTGTGTGGGTTTGTTACATAGGTAAACTTGTGTCATGGAAGTTTGTTGTACAGATTATTTCATCACTCAGGTAGGTATTAAGCCTAGTACCCATTAGTTATTTGTCCTGATCGTCTCTCTCCTCCCACCCTCCACCCTCTGAAAGGTCCCAACGTTTGTCATTCCCCTCTATGTGTCCATGTGTTCTCATCATTTAGCTCCCACTTATAAGTGAGGACATGCAGTATTCGGTTTTCTATTCATCTCTCTCTCTTTTTATAAATAGAGATGAGGTCTCGTCATGTTGGACAGACTGGTCTCAAATTCCTGGCCTCAAGTGATCCTCCCACTTTGACCTCCCAAAGTGTTGGGATTGCAGGTGTTAGCCACTACACCGTTCCTATTATGGGTTTTCTTTATCCTCTATTGGGCAAGGGATGTTCCAGCTTGTTCCACTTGCCTCATCACATGGGGAATCCTGGTTTAGCTTTTTTTTTTTTTTTTTTACAAGTTTCTGCCTCTTTCTTTTATCCATATAACTTATGCTACCCCAAAAGGGAATGCTATCAGGGGTAAAGTGCAATAAAATAAGGGAGGGAACGTCAGGCACAGTGGCTCACACCTGTAATCCCAGCACTTTGGGAGGCCGAGGCAGGTGGATCACGAGGTCAGGAAATTTAGACCATCCTGGCCAACATGGTGAAACCCCATCTCTACTAAAAATACAAAAATTAGCTGAGTGTGGTGGCATGTGCTTGTAGTTCCAGCTATTCAGGGGGCTGAGGCAGGAGAATCGCTTGAACCCAGAGGTTGCAGTGAGCCAAGATCACGCCACAGCACTCCAGCCTGGTGACAGAGAGAGACTCTATCTCAAAAAATAAAAAGGGGGGTGCTGGGAAAGAAATGAGAGAACTGATTTCATAGTCCACGGTGCCCTTTGTGCTGCCCTCTTTTGTCACAGTAATTTCAGATGCTCAGTGCCCGCATCCTCTCTCTTTGTACTTAATGGAACTAGTTCCTGAGCTGTCATAAACTTCTCTCCATTACAATACAAATACTAGATGAATATATTCTATTATCTCTCTTAAGTATATTTGAATTTTACAGGTAAGTGTAAAGCCAATCAAAGGCATTCCTAATATAGCAATTATATAATTTCAGCATCTGCTGGTGAATGGAGGGATCGTGGAACCTAGAAACTTTTGTTTCTGAAATCAGAGTCTAGGCTAATGTGTGCATAGATGAGACCAATGTGGCCTTGGCTAGGGAGACTTCCACCCTCAGATCTGTACTTTCTCAAGCTGGGGATCCTCAGGGTCATTGAAATACAAGTCTACATAAAGCAAGTGCTCCATTTTTGAATAGAGAATGCAGAGACCATACAATCTTTAGTCTTCACTTCTCTGGAATCACCATTCATTCCAGTAATGACTTCAAATACTCAGTAAATCTCAGATATAGAAACTGGCCAATTCATTATCCTTTTTGTCAATTCCAAGTGATTACTCTGATAAAGATGGTAAAGACTTCCATCTTTATTCCTCTGTATGGAATGACCAACATTACAACATGGTATACCCACAAAAATTTAAAATAAAGAATTATTGGACAGGTGCAGTGGCTCACAACTGTAATACCAGCACTTTGAAAGGCCAAGGCTAGTGGATCACCTGAGGTCAGGAGTTCCAGACCAGCCTGGCCAACATGGTAAAAACCCATCTCTACTAAAACTAAAGCAATTAACCCAGTGTGGTGGTGCACGTCTGTAGTCCCAGCTACTAGAGAAGCGGAGGCAGGAGAATTGCTTGAACCCAGTAGGTGGAGATTGTGGTGGGCCAAGATTGCACCATTGCACTCCAGCCTGGTGACAGAGCAAGACTCTGTCTTTACTTAATTAATTAATTTTAAGAAACAATAGAAACCATTACAACACGTATGCATTAACATTTCCTTATATTACTAACATATGTACTTTTAACTTTCTCATGGGTTTTCTGAGAACTATTAGTGTATTCTGCAGGGCTGCCTTCCAGGATTTGGAAACTAAAAAGCAGTTAATCATGTAAAATACTTTCTGGATATAGTAATGAAGTCTGGTTTCACTGTATTTTTCTATGTTTACTTAGCAAAAGGCTTAAGTAAGCCCACAGTGATAAATGTGGCCAAGTATCCTCTCCCCTTCATCCCTCTCTTTCCTTCTTCTTTCTCTGGAAATGGGTGTGGAAAATCACTCCATCCCAGGATGGCAACTCTCCTTGTTTCCAGACCTATCCAGAGCTCCCTCCACTCCCTCTCTAGGCACATGATTTGAGCTTCATGTGCCACCATGGGCATTGAGATTACAGTTTCCATAAACAGGCAGACTGAGAAAGGGAAGGGTGGAGGCAAATGCCATGAGCTCCTGGGCCTTGGGCCATGGATCCTATGGAGACTGGTTCCCGCTCTTGCACCCCGAGAAGCTGGTAGATATGTGATTTTTAACTTTCCAGTGAGTTTTGACACCCACTGTCAATACAGACCTTTGCTCTGCCAGGAACATCAGGCAAATTCTCACAAGGAGCAAAAAGAAAAATAAAATCTGAATAGCGTTTCTCAATGTCCCAAAATCCATGCCTGCCTTGGAAAAAAAAAACCCGCAAAGAAATGATTTGAAATTTCAAAATAAGCACTTTTATTTGGCTTTCCAACTATACACTTTTATCATAATATTGAATATGTTTTGTTTTCAAAACACGCATGCAGCCAAGTGCGGTGGCTTACGTCTATAATCCCAGCATTTTAGGAGGCCATGGTGGGCGGATCACCTGAGGTCGGAGTTTGAGACCAGTCTGGCCAATATGGTGAAACTCCATCTCTACTGAAACAACAAAAAATTAGTCAGGCATGGTGGCAGGCACCTATAATCCCAGCTACTCAGGAGACTGAGGCAGGAGAATCACTTGAACCCGGGAGGCAGAGGTTGCAGTGAGCTGCGATGGTGCCATTGCACTCCAGCCTGGATGATAAGAGTGAAACTCTGTCTCAAAAAAGCAATCAAACAAACAAACAGAAAAACACATGCCTCTCTGAAAGTCTAACATCCCCCACAGAGGATCATAGGGCTGAAATGTGGGTGATCTCAGCAGGGGCCCTGTTCTCCCTGGGCTTGGGGGTGGGGGTCAGGAACACTGAATTTGTCTAGTTCCCTGCTCTGCCTTGGGTTCACCTTTGTTACCATGTCTGGTGTTTTGGTTCTATTAGGAGTGTGTAGCATGCCACCCAAGGGAATGGATTTGGCAGTTATGCCAGCGATTTAAGAAGAACAACCAACTGGAATAATTTGATTTGATAAGCACATTTTCTTTCTTCCCTTCGAGTTTGCCTCCTTATTGCATAAAGCAGTTGATTCCCAAATCTAAACCTTGTGTATAGATTGGTTCTAAGACTGGTAGAGGATGTAGAAATGAGGATGCTAGGCGAGCCAAGGGATTATAATTTTACCAGCTTGATTGTTTTTCATTGCAAGCTTGTTATATAAGCAAGAGAATCATTTCAACGTGCTGTCTCTTTAGAAGGATATTATCTTTCAAGGATTTCTTTCTACTATTAGTTAAAGAGTAATTTTAAATCAGCAAAATAGTTATTCATAAAACTAGCTCTTTGTATGATTAGGTCTAATTACATTATGAATATTATATAATCATTCATTTTTGGAAAGAAAGAAACAGGAGATATTGAAGGTGAGGAAAGAGAATCAAGGAATATCCAGAATCTTCCTTAGGAAAGGATAGCTCAATATTGCTTATTACCTGAAAGCTCTACAAGTCATCTGGGAACAAAAGACGCAAAGGAAGTGAGGATAGGCCAGGATGAGGAAGAGAGAAGTAATGTTAAGCAAGAAAGAAACCTTATGTTATTTTTGGGGGAATGAAGATAATGATAGTGGGGAGAGGTGGGGAAAGGGCAAAACTGTTTATCTCAGAACAGATTTTATAAAAAACACTTTTGGCCATGTGCAGTAGCTCACACCTGTAATCCCAGCACTTTGGGAGGCCATGAGGCGGATGGATCACGAGGTCAGAAGTTCAAGGACAGCCTGGCCAAGATGGTAAACACCATCTCTACTAAGAACACAAAAAACAATTAACCAGGTGTGGTAGCAGGCACCTCGGGATCCCAGCTACTTGGGAGGCTGAGGCAGAGAATTGCTTGAACCCAGGAGGTGGAGGCTGCAGTGAGCTGAGATCATGTCACTGCACTCCAGCCTGAGAGACAGAGCAAGACTCTGTCTCAAAAACAAAACAAAATAAAACAAGACAAACTTTTATTTTTAAACTCAAAGTTTACTCTAAAATAAGGGATCACTTTCTTGCATAGAGTTCTGTATATTTTTTGGATCCTCAGATATGTCTACAAATTTATACAACTGTCACTCAGGGTAGAATGTGCTTAGGAGCATAGAAAAAATGAGTTTGCCTTCTCTGTGGTTATAACCTGTAGATTGGTTTTTGTTTTTTTCAATATTCATGGTATAAAACAAGAAGTGGTTATTAATTGAAAACATAAAATACTTCCAGTTTTCATTTGACAGTATTTATTTAGTTTAAGACATTAAAAAATAAAATGCAAGAAATTCCATAGGAAAGAAACCACGTGGCAAATTCAATCTTTAGGAATAGTTTGTTTATAACTATTCGATAGTAATTACAACAGGAAGATCATCTCCAACCTAAGTGGTCCCTTAAAATTTACCAAGTGTTTCATGTCCAGAATCTTAATTAGTATTTCAAACAGCTCTTTTTGAAATTTGCAGGGCAGCTAGTATTATTATCATCATTTTTAAAAATGTGGAAACCACAGCAGAAAGAAATCAGAATGACTTGGCTAGAGTCATCCCACTTTCCACAGAGAAACTAGGACTTCAATAAAGGCATTCTGATTCCAAATCCTGTTTTTCACCATATCATGCTACTTCTTTAACTACTTGTACTTACGAACAGCTGCAGAAGCCCCTGAAATAATTCATTTTGGATGCAGCCCATTTAGGATTCATAGATTCTGGGCACAGTCTAACCATGCTCTTTCCTTCTTTCTTGCCACCACTCCCCTCCTTTTCACCACTCCTCAAACACAAATCTAATACAATATTTGCAATCCTTTTGTGTGAGTAAATGTATTTAGGAAGCAGATTTCCAAACACGCTGGAGACTGAAAAACAACTATTTTAAAATACTTTTTGTGATTACTCTGGGGTTCCACAGAAACAGATGGTCACAGAAGTACTTAGGCTGTCTTTGGCATGTGTTAGGAAATGATATCATGAGAACAATGAAAAGGGATATGAAACACTGAAAGAGTAAGGCAATACAAGCAACAACGTTCCCTGCTGTTGCTTCAAAGGGACAAAAATACAGCTTCACGCTCTTCCCAGAGATGAACAAAGAATTAAGCAATGACCCTTAACGTGAAGTACCACACAATGTCCTGTTCTGCCTTGGGCCCACGCCCCGTATCTCAGATGAAGATATCTCAGCTTTTGAATACCCTTCAAAAGCTACCTATTCTCTCCTGGAAAACAGGACGCCAAACCTGCAGAATTGAGCCCATACTCCCTTTTTCAAGACTAGTACCCACCACCTTGAAGATGAACTGAGACCTTACAAAAAAAAAAAGAAAGAAAGAAAACTCATGCCCACCTCTGGATGTAGCGCCCCTGTCCCGTCAGCCAGGTCAATAAGTAGGGTCAAGTGACAACACAGACAAGTTGTGTGAGCATCAGGGCTGCAAAGGGAGGAAAATGACTTAGACCACATGAGACACAGGCTACAGCTCACGTATAATAGAGTCTCTAGGGGAGAAATCACGGAACTGGATTCTAAGTGTGCTGAATTAAGGGGAATTGAATATAATATACAATATTCAATACAATAAAGTGTTTATCAATATGGCAGCCCTTTTCCTTAACACAGGATTTAACACTGGCAGGATCCACTAAAGATGATGCTAATGCATTCTTAGGCTAGCTTTGAAAACTTTGGGGAAATGATGGCTCACACTCACTTTACCTGCAACTCCACAACTCCATGATACATAGTTGAGCAAGGGGGATCGAGAGGCTCGTAGCTGCAAGCATGCTGCAGTGGCTGGATATACAACCTAAGGCCAAAAAGCTCACCAACTGGCTATATTCTGTGGGAGAGCCAAGGTAGTGGTTAGACCCATAAGGAATGTACCAGTGAAAGGATACCAGCCAGAGTTGTTGTGGCGTTCAGTGATGTTCTTCTCTGGAGTTCAGGGCTGAGGATAGAAGAAGCTTTACAAAACGGGGCTCCCAGAAAGCCATGGTAATCATGGAAGCCAAGTGGTAGCGCTGAAGCTTCAAAAGGTACATGAGTGCAATTACGATAATGAACTGCACTGTAGAAGTGGCAACCGTAAGAGTCCAAGCCACCAAGAGCTATGAACATGGTTAACAGTTCATAGTATTCCCAGGGCAAGCTAAGTGGGCAGACAACAAGGGTATCATTCAATCTAAACTACAAAAGAAGTCAAGAATGGATAATCAGGAGGGTGAATGCAGAAGTTAAAAAGTGACAGTCTCCAGTTTAGATTCCAGACCTAAGCTGATTTTCAGACCCAAAATTCATTGACTCATGGAGTGGCTTGTTCCCCATGAGGATGGATCACCATAACACCACAGCAAGTGGATACATTAATGATTTTTCCTCATTCCTTCTCAAAATGATTTACAGCAATTTACACAGAAAATTATATTCTGAAGAAATGGATATACCCAAACATTTTGAGAGCTGTTGAACCTAAGATCTACCATACTGAAAGCCAGAGACCTGAAGCCCCATCATGGTCTCTCTAGCAGAGTTGGGGTGTATGGGAGGCTGAGCAACAGGTGGAATCCTGGCTCATGTCCAGCTCACCTGGGGCCCATGAATTGACAAAGTGTTCAGTTCCCCAGTCCCTGAATGCATGATTGGAGTCAACACACTTGGTAGTTGTCAGAATACTCATTTAGGGTTTTTGACCTGTGCAGTAAAAGCTATCATACAGTGGGAAGGCCAAGTGGAAGTCTCTGAAACTGCTGCCACCAGCAATATAGTACATATAAAACAATTTCACACACCAAGGGAATTGCAGAAGTTAGTGCCACCTTAATGATCCAAAGGATACCTGCATGGTGGTCCCTTTTATATTCTTTAACTTACTGGTAAATGAAATGCATGGTCCCTAAATAAACCAGATGGACCTTAGCAGACAGTAGCTCCAGTTGCAGCAGTGATTTCTATGTGGGAGTGGGTAGTAGCAGTTTCATATGTGTATTAGTCCATTCTTGCGCTGCCAATAAAGACATACCCGAGGCTGGGATAATTTATACAGGAAAATGGTTTAATTGACTGACAGTTCAGCATGGCTGGGGAGGCATCTGGAAACTTACAGTCATGGTGGAAGGGGAAGCAAACACATCCTCCTTCACATGGCAGGCAGGAAGGAGAAGTGCCAAGCAAAGGGGAAATGCCCCTTATAAAACCATCAGATTGCATGAGAATTCATTATCATGAGAGCAGCAGCATGGGGGTAACCACCCCCATAATTCAATTACCTCCCACCAGGTCCCTCCCACAACACATGGGGATTATGGGAACTATAATTCAAGATGAGATTTGGGTGGGGACACAGCCGAACCATATCAATGTGTCTTGAAGGGAGTTGAAAAAGATTAGCATGGCTATAGTTAAAGAAGAGAAATGGAAGAGGCCAGAAATATCTTCAAATACAATTGAATGGTATCAAAGATCCAGCCAGCTAAGTTGAAGGCCATGGGATTCTGATGACATCCATTCTTGGCATATGTGAGTTTTCAGGCTCAGACACCTAGATGTAGGGTCTGGGCTGCTATATTAGTTTTCTAGGGCTGTGATAGCAAACAACCACAAATTGGGTATCTTAAAAAGATAGATGTTTATTCTCTCACTGTTTTGGGTGCTAGAAGTTCCAAATGAAGCCGTCAGAAGGGCCATACTCTCTCTGAAGGCTCTAGGGGAGGATTCTTCCCTGCCAGTTCCTGGTTTCTGGTGGCTCCCAGCATTCCTTGGTGTTGCTTGGCTTGCAGCTGCATAGTCCCAACCTCCATCTGCACCTGGAGTTCTTCATTTCATTTTCCCTCTGTGTATGTCCGACTTGTGTCTGTCCAAATCTCCCTTCTTTTATAAGGACAGCAGTCATTGGATTAGAGCCCATCCTAATACAGCATGACCTCATTAACTTAACTAATCCCATCTGTAAAGATTCAATTTCCAAATAAGGTCCATCCAAATGTACTTGGGGTTAAGATTTGAACATAACTTTTTGGGGGACACAATTTAAACCATAACTCTACATAGGTCATGAGGTTAAAACAAGATGCAGCTGGGCGTGGCAGTGAATACCTGTCCCAGCTACTTGGGAGGCTGAGTCAGGAGGATCCATCGAGCCAGGAGTTTGAGACCAGCCTGGGCAACATAGTAAAATCCCTATTTCTAAAAAAAAAAAAAAAAAACAACAACAAAAAACAAAAACAAACAAAAAACATGATGGATGGAGTGGAAAAGAGTTCAGGCTCATACTAAGGAACAGGAGTAGTGGAAATGAGGGTTGGCTGAAAGAATAAGTGGCTCTGGTCAGAAACTAGAGTATTGAAGTTTATATTTTCAGAGGGTAGGCAGTTCTAGGTGGATATTAGATCCAGAGTGGAGCCATGACCCACGGAGAAGGGTAAACAGAGAGATCATCAGATTTAGGAAGTAAAGGAACATCATGCCCATGGACATTTGCATTGCCCGTGATCATGGCAGGAGTTACAGTATGAAAAAATTTTGTGGGCAAGATATAAGTGGTATTGATGAATAATTGGGGATAATCAGGAGAACACAAGAGAATAATCAGGAAAGAAGGAAAGGATGCTATAACCAGAAGATTTCAGAAATATGAAAAGGAATAGTCAACAAAGCTCTTCACAGCTTGATCCACTTCCATTTTAATGTCACATATCAAGTTTTTACCTAATGGTTTTAATAGTCACAGATAATCATTCTCCAGATCTGTTATTGCATTAGGGGTTACAAACAGATGGCATTCTAATTCTATCACTCTTTTGTTATTTATTAGCTGAAGTTTTTATACAAAGAATTATAGCCTCTCATCAATTATTTGGTTATCCTGAGGTACTATTCAAATAGGAAGAATAAGATAAATTCTTGATTTATTCCATTTATGTATCAATTCTCAGAATAATGAGTTTGTTTCTTACCATATTTCAAAGGTAATAAATTGAAAAGATAAAAATTCTCTTTTTGTTAATTTATAGATTTAAGGTGATCTAAATCAAAATACTAACATGATATTTAAATTATGTCAGCTTATTCTAAGTTTGTATGGAAAAATGAAAAGGTAAAACTTGTTAGAAAAACTTCTGAAAAAGAATTATAATTAATGAAGGCTAAATATAGTATATGTGAAATATATTACAAAGCTGTAATAAACAATGTGGTTCAATTATGTAAACATATCAGTAGAGAACCTCAAAATAGTCTTTAGTACAAATAAAATTCAGTATATGATAAAAGAAATATATAACATTTTCCAAAGATGCTTGCAATTTTCTTCTTATGATGTGATTTTGACACTTCTCACTTCTACAAGTTAGGTTTGTGTTTCCTCGTCTTGAATTTGCATGCGCTTGGTGATCAGTGTGGAGGTGACACTATGTGGCTTTAGAGGCTAGGTCTAAATGTAGTAACTATCACTTGACTCTTGTGGGAAGTGAACCCAGCCACCGTGTTCTGAGGGAGCCCAAGCAGACACATGAAGAGACTACAAAAAAGCATTGCGGCTGATAGCCCCAGCTTAGGTCTCAGATAATAGCTTGTATCAACTAGTGAGTGAGAAAGTCTTCAGATAATTCCATTCCTCATCACTCCAGCCCTCAAGTCTTCCTGGCTGAGGACCCCACATAAAATGGAATAGAGATAGCCTTATCTACTGTGACATTTCTAAATTCCTGACCCACAGAAGTTGTGAGCATAATACAATCATGTGCTGCTTAACAATGGGGATATTCAGAGAAATAAGTCACTAGGTGATTTCATTGTTGTGCAAACATCATAGAGCATACTTATACAAACCTGAATCATACAACCTATGACACACCTAGGCTACAAACCTGCATGGTATGTTAGTGTACAGAATACTGTAGGCAATTGTAACACAATGGTAAGTATTTGAGTATGTAAACTTAGAAAATGTACAGTGAAAATAGGGTATTATACAAAAACTAGTCAGGTGTGATGGTGGACACCTGTAATTCCAGTTACTTGGGAGGCTAAGGCAAGGAGAATCACTTGAACCTTGGAGGCGGAGGTTGCAGTGAGCTGAGATCACCCCATTGCACTCCAGCCTGAGTGAAAGAGCAAAATTGTCAAAGAAAGAAAGGAAAGAAAGAAAGAGAGAGAGAGAGAGAGAGAGGAGAAGGAAGGAAGGAAGGAAAGAAGGAAGGAAGGAAGGAGAGGGAGGGAAGGAGGGAGGAAGGGAAAATAGGGTATTATAATCTTCTGGGACAACTGTTAGATATGTGATCCATCATCGACCAAAACATCATTCATTATGTGGCATGTGACTATGTAATGGTTTTTCAGTTATGCCACTACTTTTGGGATGGTTTATTATGCAGCTGTAGCAACTGGAACAGATATGAAAAGATATTCAATAAATGATTTTAGAAAAATGTAGCTGTTTGTAAAATAAAACTCATATTTAGAATTAAAAATGAAAAACAACTTGGAAGATTTTTTTAAATGACATAAAAACCTGAAGCCATAAAAGATTAATAAATATGACTAAGTAAAAACAAAATATTGCATAGGGAAAAAGTACCTACGAGCAAAAGTCATAAGTAAACTCAAAAGGTCTTGACTGTATGATGAGTCAGTAACTAAAAGACCAGCAGCCTGGTAGAAAAACAAACAAACAAAAAGGAATGGCTGATTCCCGGAAGGGGCAAAAGCAAATTATTACATAAAGAATGTCAATCTTATTATCTGAGAAAAACAAATAAACACTTCAATGAGGTACCATCTTTTCATCCATCAGATTGCAAAAATAAAACTTGAGCAGTATGCCATGGATTTAAAAGCAGGAACCCTAAATCAAAAGCCTGCCTGTCTGACTAGTTGTGTCACCTGGGGCAAACGTGTTAATCTCTATTTGCCTGGGTTTCCTCATCTATAAAGTGGTAACAAAATAATAGTACTTACCTCTTAGAGCTCTGTGAGGATTAAGTGACTTGCTGTATATAAACCATTTAGAATAGTGCCTGGAAGGTAGTAGATACCAACGTGTGGCTGCCATTACTATTATCACTATATGGTGAGTTT
>CAUYQU010027110.1:0-13690 GCA_963574635.1 Cheracebus regulus | reverse complement strand
CAGTGGTGATATCCCCTTTATCATTTATTATTGTGTCTATTTGATTCTTCTCTATTTTCTTCTTTATTAGTCTGGCTAGCAGTCTATCTATTTTGTTACTCTTTTCAAAAAACCAGCTCCTGTATTCATTAATTTTTTTTTTAAGGGTTTTTCATGTCTCTCTCTCTCCTTTAGTTCTGCTCTGATGTTAGTTATTTCTTGTCTTCTGCTAGCTTTTGAATTTGTTTGCTCTTGCTTCTCTAGTTCTTTTAATTGTGACGTTAGGGTGTCAGTTTTAGATCTTTCTTGCTTTCTCTTATGGGCATTTAGTTCTATAAATTTCCTACACACTGCTTTAAATGTGTCCCAGGGATTCTGGTATGTTGTGTCTTTGTTCTCATTGACTTCAACGAACATCTTTATTTTTGCCTTAATTTCATTATTAACCCAGTAGTTATTCAGGAGCAGGTTGTTCAGTTTCCATTAGTTGTGTTGTTTTGAGTGAGTTTCTTTCACGTCCTTTGCAGGGACATGGATGAAGCTGGAAACCATAATTCTCAGCGAACTAACACAAGAACAGAAAACCAAACACTGCATGTTCTCACTCATAAGTGAGAATTGAATAATGAGAACACATAGACACAGGGAGCGGAACATCACACACCAGGGGCCGTCAAGGCATGGGTGCTAGGGGAGGGATAGCATTAGGAGAAATACCTAATGTAGATGATGGGTTGACGGGTGCAGCAAACCACCATGGCATGTGTATACCTATTTAACAAACCTGTACATTCTGCACATGTACCTCAGAACTTAAAGTATGATAAAATAAAATTTTTATAAAAAGCAAATAAAAAAAAAGAAAAACAGTACTACTAAGCACATTTTGAAGATGGAGTTCAGATAAGTTTCTTGATGTCTACAAGGTCACAAATCTAAATGGGAGGAAGGTGTCCATACATTGTTTACATCCGGTATAAATCTACAACAACACTTATTGCAAAACATGACACATAGTATACACCAGCAAAATGTGCTGAATGGCTTAATTATATCACAGTAAAAAGCTGAGCTCATGCCTTCTTTACATGTTACTCTAATTTGTAGCACAGTTGTCTGTAGTTAGTAGTCTTACACATTTTATTAAAGAATGAATCAATAAGTGAATTAATAAATAAGGTACTTAATTTTCATTCATCTTTGATATTAAATGATTCTGCATTATGCATAAAATGGGCATTTATTACTTATAATTGGTAAACTATGATGTATACCAATTATAACTACTCATTACTTATATAATTACTTGTAATTTGTTAACTGTTAATAGTTGAAAAAATTTTTTAAAAATAATTTCATGATACCTTTTGAGACATGGAAGTATCATGGTTACAGATTTGGTATTCACTGATTCAACGTTTCCTGAACATCAGCAATAATGCTTGGATATGAAGCAAAAATTAGATTAATTGGAGGGAGTTCTAGAAAAATGCTATAGCAACAACATAATTTTTGAATCTCTCTGAATAAAAACTAACAGAAAAATTGGATAGAGAAACCAAAACTCATGAACAATGCTTACAACAAAACCAAGCGACGGGTATTCCCATGAGTTCCAAATGCAAGTGTGTGGGGCAGCCTCCCAACAGCGACACAGCCAAAAACATTGGCGTCTGTGCTGGCAGAAGCAGAAAGAAGCAACAGGTGTCTGAAGTACCTGAGACTACAACTTAAAAATAGTCAATATTTATTGGCTTTAAAATGCTGTGGACGAATTTTACAACAGCAGCCGAAACTAGGAATGATTTTGTGCGTTCCAGAAAGATAACCTACTGTAACGCTTGAAGGAGCTGTTCTAGATTGGATACCAGGAAAATTTAAAACTAAGCTACCAAAGCACCCCTTTCCAAATAGGGGTCCACACTGAGAAGAAACTGCCAAGAGGAGATCTGGCATTGAGCAGATTAGAAATAAGAAGAGAAGGTAAAAGAATTCTTTAAAAAATTGCAGGGGAAAAAAACCAGAGAACTTTCAGAAAGAAAGCCACAGTATCTTTGAACACTACATGAAAATTAGAGAGGAGGGAACTCTGAAGTTCCCAACTTTCAGAGGAAGGAAAGTCGCCTTCCTCTAAAAGTTGAAGGGAAGAATCAAGTATTTATCTTATCTGTTCTATATGAACTGTACCACCAAGTATACAAAAAGCATGAGAGAGACGCTGTCTCTTTATAAAAGTAGTCTATAATACATACTTTTAAAAACTTAAAAAGAAATAAGGAATTAGAATATCACCATTCTTTCAACCTCCAATGAATTAATGGACCCAGGCACCGAGCACCAACATCTCCTGGTATGAGAAGAGCAACCGCCAGGCATCATGGCAAAAGAACATCACACAACTTCTAGTATTCCCAAAGGGATTAAACACAAGCCTGGTTAAGCTTCTGGATTCAGCTGCCCGTTGCAAAAATTACAGAGGGCGGAAGAAGACATTAAACTGTACCATGAGTATGCAATCAGCAAAATCTGGACTGTGGAAAAATCGATTAGCCAAGTGGTCCAGTTTGTTCAACAGATATATGGAAATAAAACCTTATGGGTTTTATAGGAGGGGAAACCTATAGATTAAATAACAAAGCTATGATATATTTCTAACCTGGAAGATTCAATTGTGGAGTATACAGATGCCCGCTTGGGGGATAAAGTACAAATAAGTGATTACTATAATATGAAGATTGAATTAGTGTTCACTTATGAGGAGAGGGATTGGCTCATGATTGGGAGGAAGAGGTGTCTGGATTGGCCAGTGAAGTTCTCTTTCTTGAACTGGGTTGCAGTGAGTGTTTACCTAATAATACCTCATTAAATTATATATTTTATAATTTTTTGTGTATATATTTTATCTTATAGAAGAAATTGATGTTACAAACAGAATAATCAATGTTTTCAATTTCACAGATAAATTATGAGTTACTTGGGAACTACAGAAAGATTTCTAGAGATGTGATGTGGCATTTGGATTCTTAGGAGTCTTGAACCATTAGGGAGAATCCTGGAGGACTGGGTAGAGATATAGGCCACATGAAGGGCTCAAAGCACTGTTGTGTCTTAACTAGCTATCTCCTCTGGTTCAAGAGGAGAGAGCTCTGTCTGACACTGTATGACAAAGATTGTGAGTGAGCATGAAGTAAAGCTCTGCTTGAAAAAGACAGTGTGGGCTAATCACTGTGCCTTTCCAAACAAAAGTCAGCAGGTATTCAAAAGACAGAAGCCTGCAGATGCCCAGAGAGAGGCTGAGTCACTGTGTAATGCTCCTAATTAGCATGCCAAGATCTCCACTAGACCCTGAGGTAAGCAATGCCCTGTGCCACACAAGCAAACCATGCCTTACAGAAATGTAAAAGCCAAAGCCTCTGTGCATGTGATTGTTTCTCTTCCTTAGGCATAAGCAAGTTACAGAAAAGATGAGTCTCTTGGACAGTATTAGTTATGTAATATTTCAGTGTTGGAGAGAGGGAAAAGTACAACAGTGAGTAAACTGGCCTTCTCAGAAGTATCTACCTATTACTAATCGAGTAGAACAATCTTGCAAATAATCACTAGTCCAAAATCAGTAGTATCGATCAACCCCATAAAATGGTGTCACCATTTATTAACTTGTTCTAAATTCATCTCTATCACTCCAGGCTACTATCATCAGTCTTATAGTTTACTGGAAATCACCTCCTGACTGGCATTCCTGCTCTTGGTATTGTTACTCCATTGAATCTATTCAATGTGGTGCAATCTTTTGTGTAAAACTTTTCAATGACTTTTAGTGACACTTAGGGGAAAAAACTCAAACAACTCTACCCCACAGCCTAAAATGCTCTAACTGCATTCCTGAACTCATTTACTATTTATCTTGCCTTTTTCTCCTTCTTTCTGTTCTAGAATACGGCAAGTTCAGACTTACCTTATGGCTTTGCACTTCTTGTTTTCCCTACCTGGGATTATGTGTTTCTGGGGTTTCATGTGCCTGGCTCTTTCAAATAACTCAAGCCCTAGTTCAAATATTACCACTTCAGAAGGCCTCACAAAATCCAGTTTAACCCATTTATGCCAGAGGTTGCAATTTTTTGAATTGCAGACATGTGTGAAAAATCAGACCTTGAGCAGTAAGATATAAATAACTCCCAGATGCTTAGCATTCTAATAATGGAACATTAGGCGTAAATGGAAAGAGTTCTTAGTTTTCTTATACACCATCATTTTATTTTTATCATTATACTTTGACTGTATGAAATTTTCTAGTTTACTTTTGATTATTTGTTTACCTGTTCTTTGTCTTGTCTGCTTCTATGTTCTGGGAGCTAAACTCCATGCAGACAAGGATGTTGCTGTCTTGCTCTGTATTGTGACTTCTCCACTAAAGCTCCATGCCTTTCATCACAGAAAATCCTTGAATATTTGCAAATAGATAAATGAAATGGATTACTCTCTGATTTTGGAATTTCGCAGACTGTTTTGGGGATGCCATTCATTCAACAAGTTCATGTTTTAATCTGTATTATTGTCTGTTCCATTTTTTTAACAACTTATTTTGTTGGAAAAATGATCTGCTATAATTTTTTTAACACACCATTCTGTCTCACTCTTCCATGCATTTTTACATTGTCCTCAATCTCTGGGCCATGTCCTCCGCTTATTTCCTTAGTGACCAAGGTAACTACCACCCAGGTGCATGTCTTAGTTTATTTTGTGTACTATAATGGAGTACCTGAGACTCGGAACTTTATAAAGAGCAGAAATTTGTTTCTTGCAGTTCAGGAGGCTGGGAAGTTCAAGGTTGAGGTCCAGCATCTGGCAGAGGCCTTCTTGTCGTATCATCTCATGGGAAAAGGTAAGAGAATACATACACAAGAGAGGGAAGGAGTCAAACTCATCCTTTAATCAGGAACCCACTCCTGCAACAACTAACGTACTTCCAAGATAACAGCATTAATCCATTCATGAGGGCAAAACTCTCATGACCTAATCACTTTTTAAAGATTCCACTTCTTAATACTATTGTACTGGGGATTACATTTCTAACACATGACCTTTGAGGGTCATATTCATGATCACAACACACATGCTTTGTAATATTGATTAACCCTTTCTTCCAGTTTATTATACCATCTTCTCTACTACTTTGGAAGTTTGTGCATTCTCATACTCGATTTTAGTACATTTTACAGTATTATCTACTTACTTTTTATATATCTATACCCATTAAATTGTAAAGTTATTGAGAGCAGAAATGAAACAATATTTATTAATATATTTCCATTACTTGACAAGGACTAGGACTCAATATATGAATAAACTCAGGCTCTAACATTACGTGGGTTAACTTGGACAAGGATAGGATATATAGCTTGATACTAGCTTTAAGATTTTAGACTGTTAATATTTTATTCTAATTTAAAGTATTAAGAAAATAGATACGTTTTCAAGTTTTAAGGTGTATATGTATTCCAGTGGGACAGACAGTCCAAAAGTGACTATAGGAAGGCTTTTTCTATTTTGTAAAATCAAATTGAATTTAGGATTAGGAATGTGAGCTTTGTGTCCTACAAAGTATTTCAAATTGCAGTTTAGTTTCTACTGACTTTGCTTTCCTTTGTTCGTTTTATAGATTGAAGCATCAATTTTTGAGGGTACTATCATCATGTCTACATAGTTTTCCTATGTGTAAAATGAGAGTGTAGTTTGGGAATTTCTGTACAGCAGAATAGTTAAGACCAAAGCTTGTGAACCTAGACTGAGTTAAAATCCCAGCTCTGCCACTAGCCAGCTTTGTGTCCTTGAGCAGGGTAGTTATCTTGTTTATTGCTAAATTTTCTTTTATGTAAGATGGGGGCTAATATTAGTACCCATTATCTGACCAGAAGTGGTGGATTATACCTATAATCCCAGCACTCTGGGAGGCCGAGGCAGGCAGATCACTTGAGGCCAGGAGTTCAAGAACAGCCTGGCCAACATGGTGAAACCCCATGTCTACTAAAAATACAAAAATTAGCTGGGTGTGTTGGCGGGCACCTGTAGACCCAGCTACCTGGGGGGCTGAGGCAGGAGAATCACTTTAACTCAGAAGGTGAAGGTTGCAATGAGCCAAGATCATGCCACTGTATTTCAACCTGGGCAACAGAGCAAGACTCTGTCTCAAAAAACCAAACAAACAAAACAACAACAAGAACAAAACAATTACTCATAATATTAGGTTATGATGCTAATCAATGACTAACATATAAAAAGTCCTTAAACAGAACAGGGTACACAGTAAACACTCAATATATTGTTATTAGCATTGCTTCAGAAGGTACAGGAAACCAGTATTTTCATACCATGCTGATGTTGGACCCTGAGAGCATTTTTTTTTTGGAGACAGGGTCTCACTTTGTCACCCAGCCTGGAATGCAGTGTCACAAAGATAGCTCACTGTATCCTTAAATTCCTGGGCACAAGAAATCCTCTGACTTCAGCATCTCTAGTAGCTGGAACCACAGGCATGTACCACCATGCCCAGCTAATTTTTAAATATTTTTGTAGATGCAGGGTCTCATCCTGTTGCCCAGGCTAGTATTGAATTCCTGGGCTCCAATGACTCTCCTACCTTGGCCTCCCAACCTGAGAACTTTCATTTTTATTAGAAAGTTTGTAGCAATCTGAATCATATATTATATAATATTTTCACATTTTGGCCTACTAATTACCTCTAGTACTATCTTCAAAGAGATATGAACATGGTCAATGAGGTGTTACTTACAATAAAAATTGGAGTCGTGATTAATTGTAATAGGCTGTTCTTGCACTGCTATAAAGAAGTACTTGAGACTGGGTAATTTATAAAGAAAAGGAGTTTGGCTTATGGTTCTGCTGGCTGTACAATGAGCTTGATGCTGGCATCTCCTTGGCTTCTGAGAGGCCTAAGGAAACTAACAATCATGGCAGGAGGTGAAGGGGAAGCAAGTCTGTCACATGGCCAGCGCAGAAGCAACAGAGAGAGAACCAGGTGCCACACTTTAAAACAGCCAGCTCTTGTGAGAAGTCATTCACTATCATGAATACAGCACCAAGGGGATGATTCTAAACCATCTGTGAGAAATCCATCCCCATGATCCAATCACCCCTCACCAGGCCCCACCTCCAATACTGGGGATTACAATTTAACATGAAATTTGGGGCAGGGACACAGATCCAAACCATATTATTAATATTTAAAAATAGACCAAGCATTAATCATTATTTAATGGAGTACCATGTGGTGATTCTTAAAATAAGAATTTATTTTAGGTCACATAGACCATATAAAAACATGAAAAAAATTTCCTAATAATGTTGAATAAAATATTCAACATTTAATATGTTAAAATTACATAGATCTATGTAGATTACAAACTTGTAAAAATTGATTCATACTTGGAGATAGTTGATTTACTTATGTAAAAAATTCTTCAAGGACCAAGTGGAGAAAATATAAATGTACACAATGTCTTTTACCTTTTAAATGCTCGATATACATTTGATTTAAAAAAAGTGACTGAACTAATGGGAACAATAGCTCAGCTTATAACTTTGCGTTATAATGAAGCAGTGGTTCTTAACCGGGGGTAACTTCCCCAAACTCCAACCCCAACCCCAGGAACATTTTCAATTGTCACAACAAGAAAACTGGAAGACAAGAGCTGCTGCTAGCATCTAGTTAAGAGGGCCAGCGATACTGCTAAGTATCATTCAATGCACAAGACAGCTCAATACAACAAAGAATCACCCAGCCCAGAATGTCCACTGTGCTGCCACTGAGAAACTTTGCAATATGGGTACACTGTTCTTTGTCAGAGTATACCAGGGATCAGGCCATCACAGAAAAGGAAGAGACAATACTGTTAAAATTAAATCTAGTTCTTTGGAGGATCTTACAGAAGAAATTTAGAAGTTATTAGCATTTATTTGATGGATTGCCTATAATTTAACTTGCATATATCACAGTTATCTTGACATGGGAATGTGTAATTCAAGTCTTGAGTCTTTCCTTAAATTTTCTCTTGGTAAGACAGATGAACTAGGCCATCTTTTCCAGGTGTATCACTGTAAGCCATAAAGGTGTGTGTTCTCAAGGAAATCAATGGAGAAAACATTTCCTTAGATATCTAGACACTTAACTTCTTATCTGTCCCATTCTCCTCACTTTGAAACACACACACACAATTTAGTGATCTTTGAAAAGCTGCTTCACTTCTCTCTACCTCACTAATCTCATCTGTAAAGTGGAGATTATAGTATTTTTCCCACATATTAGTTCATCTAATAAACGTGTGTATGTTTGTGTGTGTGCATGTGTATGTGTGTATCTGTGTGTGTGTATGTGCATGTATGTGTATTTGGCTACTGTTCTATAGAGCACAATATAACACTAGACACAAAGTCTCCATATTTCTCCCCATTATTGCATAAATAGCTCACTGTGGAGAAGTCTGTCAGTAACAACATAAGATTACTTGTTCTATTCTAAGGATCTTTCTTTGACCTTTGTCTATGAACAGGAATCAGTCTGGACTAAGCTTCAGCCGTTCAATCGACTCTCACCTGATATTGTTCATTCAGAGTCTACATCTTCAGACTACAAAGAGGCCCATCAATTTTATCTCAGGCCTGAAACAGCCATATTTAATTTAAGTAACACTGTATCACACAACCACCCATCCAGGGACCAAACTCCATCATTTGTCTCCACTGAGACTTGGTCACACTTGGAGAAAAGCCTGCAAACTGGTCATTTATCAGGCAGACTCAGCTTTGATAGAAAAATTTAGCCACAGAACTTGCTATCTTATCAGTGGGAAATGCTCCGACATAAAGATGTGTGGGCTGATTAAAATTTTTATTACCCCTTAAAAATTTAAGATTGAAGTTAGTACATACAGAAGCTAAGGATATCTTACTTGGCTTTAAATTTGACTTAGACCTCCAGCTTCTAAGCTCCTAGTTTTTTGGATTAACTTCTTCTACCATAAAACCACTTAATCATGAAAATGGCAGAGTTGGTATTGACACTCTCAGTTCAGATGCTGTCAAGCAAAAGGTTGTTTCAGCCATAGGATTAGACGGGCAAGTATGTGGATTAGGAGAGCACACATTCCTCTTGCTTCCTGAGAGGCTCACTGAAAATCTCTTTCGGGAAAAGATTCCAAATCCAGACTCCCAAGAAGAGCCTGCTTCCTCCAGACAGTAAAGGATGGGACTAATTCTAGCCCCCTCATCCTTTCGCCTTTTCTCTCATCTTGGTGGCCTGTCGTTCTTGTTACCCTCACTCACTAAGTTGGCTTTTCATTAAGAAATACGCTACCAAACAGTTATACCTCAAGATAGAGAAAGAGTTGAACCAAAAAAACCTAGGAGCTAAAAGAAAAAACTGGTAGTAAGATAGTCAATATATTAAAAAGAAATAGAAACTCAGTGAGATGCAGTTTATTCCCTGAGATTACTCAACATGTCAGCTTAGGACAGAAATGCGACTAAAAAGCAAATTTCTGGAGTCCCACACCAGAACTCTACATTAAAGCTATGGTTTACAACAGTGACAACTGGGCTTAATTTAGTCCATATGCTAAGCCTAATAAAATTTGCATGATGAAGGAAAACATTTTTTAAAAGTATTCATGTGAGAATAAAATGAGGAAGTGTACTGGGTCTTTAAACTTGTTTAAAGATCTTTTCAGGCTATTGTAGACAGAATTCTTAGATGTCTCCCAAGATTTCTTCTCCCACTCCCTGGTGTACTCATCTGTATAATTTTTACTCTTTGAATGTGGGTGTGAGCATGATGTGACCCAACTGCCATAATTTGCTTAGCTTACCTGACAAAGCTTGACAGATCTTGCAGATGTAATTAAGGTTCTAATCAATTGACTTTGTGTTAATCAAAAAATATATTTTCTTAGTTGAGCACAACCTAATCAGGTTAATGTTAAAAGCAGTCAGATAAACCTAAAGGGAAATTCTCCTGCTGCTCTTGAAGGAGCAACCATATAAGTTCTACAGATTCAAGAAAAATAATTCTTCCAACAACCGTGTGAGGCAGGATGAGGACCCTGAACATCAGAAGAGACAGTAGAATTGGAGCAAAGGTCCCAGCTAAGCCTTGCCCAGACACTTGACTCACCTAAACAACAAGATAATAAATGGATGTCATTTTAACTACTAAATTGATAATAATTTATTATACAGAAATAGGCACCTAATGCAGATTTTGGTAACTGGAAGTAGGGTGCTACTGTAATGAAAACCTAAAAATGTAGGATGAGCTTTAGAATTACACAGTGGAATTTTGAAGAGTATAATAGAGAAAGCCTTAATTGCCTTGAACAGATTGTTAGGAGAAATATGAACTTTGAAGATGCTGTTGGTGAAGGCCTAAGAGGAGGTGGTGAACAGGCATTTAGAAACTAGAGGAAGGGTCCTCATCATCAGGTAGTGAAAGGATGCTTAGTGAAATTATCTTCTGCAGGTACGTGGAAAGCAGAAGCTATCGGTGATGAGCCTGGTTATCAGCAAGGGGATTTCCAGTCTGCTGTGTGGTTTCTTGCTGCTCATAGTAAAATGTGAGAAGAGAGAGATAAATTGAGAGAAGAACTGTTAAAAAAAAAAAGTAGGACTTTACAATTTTGAAAATTTGGCCTGTAGCAGGTTTTGTACAACCCTGAGCTAAAAATGTTCTTTATATTTTTACAGAGCTTCCAGAGTAGTTTCACTAATTACCAATCCCGAGGGAGGAATCCCACTGCTTGAGGAGAGCTAAGATCATCACTATGCCAACTGCCAGGAATAGGAGTCCAAATGCATCTGCCCAGCACATCTTGGGCTACAGTTTGACCAATTGCCTGAGTTTGGCGAGAGAGAACACATTCACACACAAGTTATATGAAGTGGGTTCATTACTTACAAATCGACATCAAGAGACAAAAGGAGTTCCAGATCCATCGTGAGCCAGTCTCTTCCCTACCAGGCTCAAGAAAGCTGCTGGGGTGGATGGAGATTCAATTGCATGTGCCCCTCTTGCACCATAGCTGTAGGACCCTGAAAGACAGCTAGTCCTGGGTTATATACCTCAGGGGCACTACAAATCACTGGGCAAAACTTCAAGGGTAAGGAGGAACGTATCATGGGTTTTCCCCGTCAGTTCCTCCTTAAACCAAGATGTTGTATTCCCTAGGAAAAAGAGGAGCAAGGCCTCAGCTGCTTCAGGCAGTTCTTATCTCAGGATATTGCATCCCAGCACATTCTACGGTTATTCTAAAATCTACACACAGGAAAGGGTGGGTGGGGAAAACTGGATTTGTCCAAGACCACCTGAGAACTGTACCACAGAACTGACTAAAAGAGAAAAGAAAAAAGAAATACTATGTAACGGAGACTGTATATGGCTTGTGAAGTCCAAAATAATTACCATCTTTAGAGAAAAGATTTGGCTGCTTTTGTTCTGGAAGATAAAAGTGGAACTTCTCAGAGTGAGTCTGTAGGACTCCACAATGCTTTTATAGTCACTACAGGGTATTTTGTCATGGTGGACATAGACCAGTGGGGTAAATGATGAGTGAGCCATTTTTAACAAAGGAGAAGGGACCAGAATCTTAATAGCATTAACTCTAATGATGGGAAGGTGATGTAGGAGACTCTGGTTGGTTTTCCTTATCAACTTTAACTTAGACACCATCTTCCTAATGTATTGAAGAGGGGTGTCAGATAAAACAATATTTGCTCATTAAAATGAACTTTGATGACTTTGTGGCTGTATTTGGAGGCTTGGATTCTACTGACTTTAGAAAATTCATGAATAAAAATACATATTTAAAGGAACTTACTGTTTATTTCCAAGATATCTCTTACTTGAGCAAGTTTGCTGAGTCTCCTTGTACCATAGGGATGATAAAGGAAGAGGGGTGTGACAGTGCAGTTAGCAGAAAGAACCCTGGCCTTGGAATCAGTAGGCCTGGGTGTATCATTAACTCTTTCTTCATCTTAATTTTCCCATGTGTAAATTGAAGATGATTGAAATAGATCAGTGGTTTTGAATCTCAGGTCCGAAAAGCATAGCATAGCTAGGAGGTGTTTCGGGAACCATCATGGGTACAAGGAGAAAGAATAACATTTGTCTCTAGATCCCCACTGCCTGTTTAACCAGAGGAGCTCTGCTGTTATATGGATAATATTTTATGTAAAATTTCTTATGTAAAAAAGTTCACTGTTTAAAAACAAAGATCCTTAAGTTTCTATCACTTGTGCTTTAAAATTCTGTGATCTGTTATTCTCTTGGCATGAAGGGCCAGTTGGTGGTGCTAGTGGTGGGAACCGGGAGGATTAGGGTGATGGTCAGAAAGGTGGTAGGGAAGGAGTGACACAAGTCTGCAGAACTGATATTGGAGGTTGAGGTGAAGCTGTGAGTCTGGAGCCATGCAGGAGGCAGATGTCTCTAAGGACCTTCTTTGTCTTAACCTCTAGGACTCTGAGTCTACATGCTATGCAAATCAGAGTTCTGTGTGTGTTTAAAGATAGGAAGGCAGCACTCAAGAGTTCAGTCTCCAAAAACAAGAGGTGTCCTTCTCCAGGTCAGATATATTTAGGATTCTAGACCAGCAATCTGGACTGCGGTGAGGTTAGAGACCCAGACAGCAATCATACTGTTGTTCCTTATCAGGATACACTTTATGTTTTTTTCTGTTGGGCTCAGTGATAAATCTCAGGGAAAGAGAACTTACCATTACAAGATCTCCTCATACCTGCCAGGTTCCAGAACATGAATCCTACAGTGCTTAATATGGAGACACCCTGAAAGATTCTATGTTTAAATCATTTCATTAAATAGGTTAGAAAACTAAGAACATAATCAAAGAACACATAACAATTTAGGGATTTATTTATTTATTATTACTTAGGCTAAGTTGCCATAACAAAAATGCCTACAATATCTGTTTTATGGGAGTCCAAAATTGGGCAGCCCAGGACTGGAGGGACCACACTGCTGCTATCATCAACATGTGACTTCTGTCTCTAGGGCCAAGGCAGACAATGTGAATGGACTGAGCCAGGTGGACAAGATTTGGCATATAAGTCATGGTGAATGATCAAAATCACCAAGACAAAGGGAGGAATAGCTGATGGTCAGGTTTGGGTCAGGAATTCAGGGAGTTTTGATGAGTATTTCTTTTTTTTCTTTCTTTCTTTTTTTTTCTTTCTTTTTTTTCTTACTTTTTTTTTAGAAAAAGAGAGAAAAGGAGAAAGAAAGAAAGAAACATCAAAAGAAAGAAAAAAAAAGAATGAAAGAGAAAGAAAGAGGAAGAGAAAGAGGGAGAGAGAATGGGATTCTTGTTTTATTGCCCAGGCTAGAATAGTCTAAAAACGGGTATTAAAAACCTCTTTTATGCCAATAATTGTGCTTAACAATGGAGACAGGAAGGAATAGGGGATGAAAATAACAAATAAGCAGCCAACCAATATTTTATTTAAACTTGTGAAATGCTGTGCAATTGCTGAGGAGTGATTTACTCCCAATTATGTGGTCACTTTTAAAGTAGGTATAATGTGATACTGAGAAAAATGTATGTTTTGTGGATTTGGGGAGGAGAGTTCTGTAAATATTTGTTAAGTCTAGTTGTTCCAGGTCTGAGTTCAAGTCCTGGATATCCTTGTT